>JAUCMU010000014.1:257977-275121 GCA_032275025.1 Enteromius treurensis | reverse complement strand
GGTCCGGGTGGGAACTAAAACTCCGGGGAAGGTTCCCGCTGATGCCGGTCAGACAGCGCCACAGAGGACTGCCTTGTGACACTGACTCACAGCCTGTACATTTTCTTGTATAAAGAACCTGCTACTTACTATTCAAATGTGAGTTTTGAGCAGTGAAGTGTAGTGCTTGAATGAAGACACCATGTTATGTTTACAAGGTGTGATGCAAAGTAACACGCAAAAAGACAGTAGAAGTCATTATGATCAGTAATTATGTTTCCACAAATGCCTTGTTTGTAATGTGTTTTATTGTCTTGGTGTCATAGCGCTGGAACGCGGCATCACATTAGGGTAAGGGGCATGATATTCCATCACACATTTGAGGTATTCAGCCAGTAAAGATGCACTGGATAGCTGGCCAATCAGAGCACACCTCGCTTCTCCAAACAATGAGACGTGTTTCAAGAAGGCGGGGCTCAGAGGAGTATGTGGAAAATAATGAATGTCTTCATCTCTCAAGTACATCTCTGTACTCCATCTATGAAAACCCATAGATATGAAGCTGGATATGTGTGATGGTAACTTTCAAAAAGGACCAGTTTTTATTTATCCCAGCATATTAATATTGTTTTAAAGTCATGACATGATATTCTTCAAGTAATTACAAAAATTACACTTTATTTATCGAAACTCTGAGTTTTACTGTGTTCATTTCTTCAACTGCAGTGATATGTACTTGTTGGTTTATATTTTGTGTCTCACTAAAAGGTGCGCCAAGATACGTTTATGCCATGAGACCAAATAGCTAAATAATGTTCTTTATATATGACCCCTTTAAATCAACCACAATATGGACCCACAGTGGCACACTTTGTTGGATGCTAAATAACAGTGCTTTCAAGCAGCAATTTACAAAAATACAATAAAAATAACCACCGCCAAATAAAAGCTATCATGTGGCTTGAGAGGATTTCATATATACTGCAGATTTCAGTATATTAATATATAGGATATTCTAATACATGCCTAGGACATTCTTCAAATATTCACCCTTTGTTTTCCAAGTAAAGAAAAAATGGATTTGAAACAACATGAGGGTGCGTAAATGACAGAATTTACGTTTTGGGTTGAGTTACCACTTTAAATCAGTAGACAGCATATTCCCTGCAGGAGATCTAACTTACTAGCTATTGGCAGGTGTGGAAAGTAAGCGAGTGATGTGTATAGAAGAGTCTCTGGTTTCGTATGCCGTCTGGCTACCCAGAAGAACCGACAAATTAGAAAGCCAAGCATCTATCTGCCTGCCTCTTTCTCTCTTCGGCTCACTCTTTGTCTCTCTTTAGAAGCATTGCAGATTAAGGTATTACAATGTTTTCCATATGTCGTCTTGACTGTCATGAGAATATTAAAGACGTTTTCCAGCTTCCCAGGCAAAGCCAGATGTCAAGAGGGGGGAAATAGGGAAGGAGTCCAACAGAGCGGTGAAATTAACGCTCCTATCCTGCTTTTGACCTCGATATAGCATCAGTGAATATCAATAAGACATTGCATTCTGGACATGCAGACCTCTGGGGCATGGCAAACTAACAAAAAAAATAATAAAGGCTGCTTTCCTTTGCTGAACAATGCCCCCTAATTGCTAGCTTTTCTCAGCAACAAGGCCCTATTTCATAGCTGGGCCGTCTGAGTCGCTTGTAATTGTTGTTTTTGTTGGCGAGAGGAAAGGGACCCATGCCGCTTTGCACTGTACTTCAGATTTCCAGACATGGGCTTTTGACTTTTTGCGTCAGGGCAAGATATTCTGCAGGGCAGACGCTTTGTTGCGTAAACACAGAGTTGTAACTTGCAATGTCGCCAGCTCTTTCTGCGTCCACTCGCTGTGAGAAGGCAGAGGCCCTGAAGCCGACCAAAGCATACAGGGACTCGCTCCAGATTTGCTGACTCTGAATTTTGTGCGAGGACATGATGTTCGGCAAACAGTGCTCAGAAACTCCAGATTGAAGCCATTCAATTAGTTTGGCTTGGCTTGAAAACCAGATGTGGTGTTAAAATCACATCACGTTGTCTTGTTGAAGACCTGCCTAAGGTTGTGGTGTAGATGAAGGCGTGGGTGGAAAGCTCCTCCCCAGCTAAAGGAGACGAAGACTTCTGGAGGAAACTAGATTTTGACTTGAACGATGACCGCCTTAGCTGTCATCTGAAAAGAACAATGTAGAATGGTCTGTTTTCTGTGAAACGGAGTTCACTTTGACATTTCCACAAGTGATTACGTTTGTGGGAAACACAGCCTGCTGACAGCTTCCTGATTTCCAAACAGAGCTTCCACACAACAAATACATAAAGCTGTCTTTACGAAAGCGAGACACAGCTTTTCCTTGGTAACAGGTTTCTGAGTGATCTGTATAGAGACAAAATAGAAAATAAATGACTTATTTTAAAGTCAAGATGGAAATTCTATTTCATATGGCCCTACAGCATGAACTCTATGGTCTCAATGCCAAGGTGAAGAGCGTACCACCTGAATATATGTGACTCATGTAAACACCTCTATCGAGCGGATGTGCTGGCCTGAGTGTGCATGACAATAGTTCCTTTGTATGACATGCTAGTGCATGAAAGTAAACTTGTATGTATGCCCATACTGTAAGTAAGCCCTGTTCCCAATCCATTGGGAGTGAACAAAATTCATTTAGTCTAAACTATTATCCAATACTATGTTTATAATCTTCAACGATCTGAAGCTGTTTGTATTTAGAGCGTAGTCAAGTATTTTCTACTACCTTTCAGTTTTCTACATTGTGTTTTGAACTGTTCATAAAAATGTAGTCCCACATGTTTGGCCTGACATGACCTGCCCTCAGGCCTCGGGGGAAAGAACTGAAACTTCAAATTCTAGCAAAAGACCTCTTCACCGACCTCTCGCTATGGGGCACAAGCTACACAAGCTTTTAGGACAGTTTGTTTGAATTGTAAATTAGTTTTTTATAATATTCAGATTTATTTACAAATTCTTCCAAACACTTGTTTTAAAATTGGAATTGGAAATTGGAATTCCTCCAATTATTATTAAAATTGTTAATTGTGCTGTCCAGAGATTTGAAATTACAAGATAAACTGGTTTGTCAATGTGGACAGTAGATGAAATTGCAGCTAATACTTTTTTTTGTTTGTTTGGTTTTTTTGCATATATATATATATATATATATACACATATATGTTTTTAACAATTTTCAAAAATCATCGTTTTTCATTGTGCATTACAGTAAATCTCAATTAGTTGCAGTTCAGTTATATCGACAAAAAATAAACTTAAAAAAAAAACTAACTAGCATATAAAACACTTGATTTTTGAAAAATAGTTATCAAAGTTCTCTATTTTCACAAATAAACTCTCCATATATTACATAAATTATTTGTTAATATTATTATTATTATTAATTATGATAATAGTTGTCCATAAGTGGAAAAATATATTGCACGAAACTGCACCTGTCACAAAAGACGTGTCATTGATGTTATTTATCATATTTTGTTTGTTGTCAGGAATAACCTACATATGTTGGAAAATTCCCTTTAGGCATCATAGTACTGATGGAATTGTTTTTCTATGAGGATGAAGTTCAAGGACACACAAGTTGGACAAACAGATGAGTTTACTCATTTATTTATTTTTCAAGGAGTTGGACTAGAAGCTGCATTTATTTTATGTTTCAAGTATGTTTCTACTTTAATTATTTCTTATATTGCTACCAGTCAGTTGGCGAGTAACTAGTAAAATTTTTTGCAAGCATTTGGCATTTGGCGATTGTTGATTTTGGACCTTACTACTAGATGTTGTTCCCGGAATGACTGTGTAAAGAACTGGTGCATTTTCCAGTCTGTGGTATTATGCTTCATTTACACCAGTCTAGATGACAACACACTGGCTTTCACTCTACAGTTCCCTCATTGAAATATTTTTGGAGGACATCGAATAAATCATGCTAACATGGAAGTGGGCTGAAGAATCCTTCAGTGATTAAGTGTCATGATCTCTTTCATATTACGATCAAAAGAGGGGGAAAGTATTTTTTGCCATGCGTTCGTTTCCCAGCCACAACCACAGGGCCGCTGGGACGACTCAAAGTCTGTGTGCTGACCTTCCACACTTCAGATCATGACTGCATAAACACAGGTCACTGCTTCACGCTCAGGTCAGCCACTTCCTGAGAGAACAGGCACCCTACCGGTTCAGATATATGTACATCTCCCCAGGAGTCAAAGCTGCGAAGAGTTGGTCAAACCCTCCCCCGTGTTTTGGCAGTAATGGGAGCTGTGCTAATCACTCATCAAAGTCTATTACAAAGATCTCCTAGTGACACTGAGCCACATAAAACCCATGTAAACAGTGAACAGCACTGAATTCCATTATATAACGGGACGATCTCGAGGGAAATCGCATCAAGTTCCCTGTTATTTTTTCATTATAATATCAGCTTTGTCTCTGATGTTTCTCATGAAATAGACAACTGAGACAATTTTTAGGCATCAAAGAAGAATTTGATGTGAACTGTTTTGGTCCAAAGCGAAAAAGAGGAAACATTGGGGTCTTTTTATGAGGAAAAATCTGAGAAACAGAAGTGTTAATCAAATACAAATCTATTATCAGATGCTTTACAAGCAAGCATAAACTTAAGATGATTATTTATGTATTGTGCTAGAAGGATTCATCAGTTTGGGATTTACAAACGTTTGTAAATATTGTAATAATTCAGTAAGATTTTGTTTGAACAAGGAGTCCTGGAACAGCCGGTCCGGCCCACACAGAGATCTGATATCACCATCCTCAATTCCGAGACAGAAGCAATAGAAGAACTGAGGTAACATTTCCAAGATGCTTGAAACAAGTCCAAGACAACTGGCATATCAACCATTGCATCGTAAAAAATACGATAATGACTGAACCCCTAATCATTTTCAGGGATGGTATGTTCCAGCTGCAAATGATTTATTTCGATTTAGGACCTCCCCTCTCTTCATAAATTATAGATTTCCCAAGGTTTGAACTTGATTTACGATAGGAATAGATATATTATGGCACTCTGTGTCAGGAAGGAACACTCGTTCTGGCTTTCAGCATCAACGGAACTGTCAGACAGGAGCGAGAACGGCACAAATCTGCCTGTCCGGAGCAGTCTGGGCTCACTAGCTGAGTTCTATCCACAACACCTGGGCTTCACCGCAGTTCATAGCACAATTTTTCTTGAAAACCCAGTAAAAAAACAGACCAACCCCCCGTTAAAAAGACCCTGAGAAAAGCCATACAAAGAGCCTATAATGTCTTTATCCTGAACAAAAGCAGAGGTGACTCTGAGCTGACGGGGTGAGCAGAATTCATTTCTGGCTCAGCTGGTGGCAGAGACGACTGGTGAACACTAATGAAAAACTATGATAAAATCTTTCATTTCCACCAAGTTTTGCTAAGGGGGTCAGTAGAGGAGGACAAATGATGGGCAGTTATTATTTCCAGTGCTCTTGGGGTGTCTGTGATATATCGGTTCAATGCTGATTCACCGTCCGGAATTTGAAGCTATTTCTGGCTCCTCTCATTGTTGTCAAAGATACTTAACTTGATGTTACAATAGTTGCTGCAGCCTACACAATTGTACCCAAAATATTGAACAAGTCTGAAATTCCCTTTGCAACTACCAGTAATTATTTCCTAAAAATGTTTGCCACATAAGGACAAAATTACTTTTTTTGGGGGCAGTTTTTGTGCATTCTTTCTAGTCCTTGCTGACTACACTTAATTTGTACAATAAAGTATTTTATCACAGTATAATACAAACTACCTCTTCAAACATAAATATATATATACTATAAACCTCTGTGCACTTTAATGTGATATTAAAAACCAAAATGCAGCATTTGAATATTTTTCTTTATATATATAAATACTTTAATATTTTATAATAAAACTTTTAGGTGTAAAAACTTTTACCATGGTGTACCATGGTGTCTTCTTTTCAGAAATGTTTGGGCATCAAGGTTATTAGTTTTTTGGAGTTTTGCACCAAATGTTCTCTATAGGTGAAAGACCAATTAGCTAAATTCGTTGCTAGATATTCTCCCAGCTGAATCTTTTCAAAATGTCTTCTTTTTTCAGCCGTTTGTTGCTCCTGTGCCAACTTTTGTGAGACCTGTAGCACGCATCAAATTCGAAATTAGCTCATTTAGTGGATAAAAGTGTAAAATGTCCAAATTTAACCATTTGTTATGGTCTCTATGTTCTATTGTGAATAAAACACTGCCTCAAGTCTTTTAGTTTTAATCTTATAAAAATTAAAAAAACGGTCCTATATATGCAGAGTTCAGGTTGGATAAATCTATATTTTACTAGAAAAACGTTTTAAAACAAACTAACGAACGGAGAGTTAAAAGAGATGAAGTTAGTAAAGTGTTGGTTTCGTAGTACTTTAGGTATGTGCTCTTTGCTCATTGCTTTCAGTTGGTGAGGAATCTTTGTTCATTTTCTGTCTTTTGAAAAAGGACCCCCTGTCCGGCCACACAAATCACAGAAAAAAAAAATCAGAGAAATTCATGGCCATTTCTGTGGCACACAGACCGCAGTTAGAGTTACACTGTTACAGCTGGAAAGAGCCGGATAAACAGACAGACAGGGCTAAAAAGGGGTGGGAGCCGAGAACGGAATATACTAGAGCATGGGGTTTTCCTTTTCCCCAGTCTCCCTCTGTTTAGTAGCGAGTGATGAAAGGATAATTTTCCCTTTGCCCTTTAAGCGCAGCATTGTCACAGAGTTCAACGGCCCTAGCGACAGATGAGTTGGAGCCCCCGAGGGCCCCGATCCAGCCTCCATCTCGTGCGCTTTGTCAAGAGCCAAGCCACTGTCATATGAAACAGACATCTAATAGGTAAGCCTTTGTGTCCAGCCCTTCACATCTGCTGACCCGCCCAGCCCCCAAAGAGCAGCGGCGTTCTGCGAGGGAAGACAAACTGAGAAAGAGCTCACAAAGGGCCCTGGAGAGCTGATAAAGCCATGCCAGTGTTATTTCTGAATTGCGGTCGCGCTCTGTGGTTTAAGGTTCGCGAAAATTAAACCACAGGCAGGCATTGTTTCATAAAAGCGTTAAGTCGTCTCATTCAAATACGCCTGGCAGTTTTGCGTAAGCGTATTTTGGGTGGTATCTGTTGTTGTTGTTTTTCTGTGCTTTTTAGGTGAAAGTACAAAAAAAAGTTAAATTGCTTATACTCCACAAGGTTTTTGAAGGTGTTTCGGTAGCTTCCGTTCCCTTCCTTGGAGGCCTTTGTGTGTGTGTGTGTGTGAGAAAAGGTGGTGAGACATTGTAAATTTCTGGTTCTTTATGCTTTATTACTCTGTTTCTCTGACTTTTGCCACTGGATTTATGTGCTCTGCCTTAATGAGTTCTTTTAAATAGTTGAAATATACCAGCACATTGCATGTTGCATACTTATTTTGTGATTCTTGCATTACTGTGCCACTAACCAATTTAGTACCCAGGGGCCAAAATAGTTTCCTTCAGATGCCAGTGCTATTAAATCAGATGTTTTATTAGATAGTTGTAGAGCCCTCTGAAGTGATAAGGTTGAAATGTGTAAAATGTATGCTGTAAAGTACCTTGAAGGGAATGGAAGTCATGTTGTACGGGTGTAAAGCAGAGTCATATGTACCGGCAATATCAAAATGATTTCAGAAAAAGACCAGAAGTGGGCTTAAACCAGAAGTTAGTCTAATTATACAATAATTTTTTTTATAATTTTTTTCCCCTGCTTTTAGTTTATTTTTTATGTTTCGTAAGTTTAATTAAAGCATTATTATTATTGTCGTTATTTACCCCAGTGGAACTGGAAGCTGTACGAGCGAAACGACACTTCGCTGTCCTTGTCCCTTTACTGTCTTCAGATGAGCTGCTTATTGCTGAACTGAACTTCTTTCATAATCAACTAACTTTACACAGTTACTGACCTCAACTAAATAAACACTGAACTGCCTAGAGCTGAATAACGACACTAGTGTCCTGCTACAGCTGCTTAACCACAAAATTTTGTATTTGACTCTTTTTTTAAGTTTGCTTCACTGATTCTGTTCCTTTCCTGTTTAATACTGCAAATCTGCTTTGAAAAAATCTGTATAAAGTGTTATGACATTTATGTGACTTCATATTATTAATTGTATATTCTCTTTAAGCATTGATTCACCAGAGAAAACTGACAGAAGAATATCAATCATCCTATTTTACTCCATTAATGTCTCTTGCGTATTAACAATGTGATGCATGACTGAGCATTACACATTGTATCACAAATTTGTTTCACTTACATTTTTTACTGTTCTTCCGTAACTCACTTGCACAATTTCGGTCAGATGCATTTTAAAACTTTTACCATTTATTCTTTCTAGACATCTGAAGTTTTGGACCACTCAGTTTTGATAACTGTTGTTGTTAGTTCAGAATTCTAGATGTGTCGTTTTAGATTTATGCATGAGCAACACCAGATTCACTTTCATAAGTGCTCAACATATTTTTTGTTTGTTTTCATAAGCACTGTTAAAGATACAAAGAAGTAATTTGATTTCCTTTTTCAGCATGTCAAACCTTATAACGAAACATTCAAAATATAAGCAAAGTTTGTAAAAAATTGTTTTTAGTGTAGTCGAAATGCAGCACTGGCTGAAAAGACTATCCTTGATAATATGTTTAGACTATATTTTGTTCCTAAGGCCTGATACAGTCTGCACATGTATGATGCTTAATTGTGATAGATGCCACTACAGGTCACATATATGATGGTTTTTTATAATATCCCCTTCTCCCAAACCCTTGTGCATTTACCTCATGACTTTGACCACTGTAATGTCGCTCACCTGCAGAGCAATGAGTATGTTGGGCAGAGCCTGACCGTAAGTGTCATGGCAGTGCACTGCCAGTGCACTGACGGGCACCTCAGTCAACACATCACTCAGCATCTCGGCCATGGAGCCCGCAGTGCCTACGCCAATGGTGTCCCCCAGGGATACCTCATAACAGCCCAGCTCAAACAACCGCTTTGCCACCTGGGCCGGAACAGAGGAAAGCCATGAAAACACTGTCCCCCCTGGAAATATAAACACGATGAAAGAGTGCACACAGGGAGCTCATTTAGAGCGCTAGAAAAGCACTGGCGTGTTACAGCGTCATGCAGGTTTTTTAGCAAACATCGTAATAAGGGCCTTGTGGGACTACGAAAATTGTGGGAAGAAAAAATATGCAGAGCGCTCAACACTTTCATAGATTGAACGATGCTATAACAATACCTTTGTGACTTGTGATGGCTTTACTTGTCCCTCATACGGACAGCCGAGAGCACAGGAAACATACCTGGAAAGAAGAAAAAGAGCTATGAGACGTAAAGATCAGCACTTGCAGGAGGATATATAGCTTTGAGCTTACAGTAACAGTCATGCAACATAGGTGAAATAACGCCAAGTGCTGTTTTACTACAACCACAAGCAGAACGGTCCACAGCGGCCCGAACTGCTCTTACAACGAATTACATCTATCATAGAATAAAACAAAATGTACAGCAGAAGGCGAAACATATGGTCGGTGTCAAACGTTTGTGACAAATAGTACCAATAGTGTTGACAGTGGGAATGAGGAACGGTGCTAGAGAGCGACGTTCAAGCTACATGCGCTTTCCATATGTGAAGGAAACATGTTCTGCTAGAAACAGTGAACAAACAAGTGAAAAGTTGAAAATGTTTCTCTAGGGCTTGTGGTTGTCAGACGATACCGCTGTGTGCTACCAGAATTTCCGTGGAGTCTCTTCTTGAATGTTAGGCGTTGAGTCACATTTGCCAGAATGAGTTCGTCAGACTGAAGCGACTACTCTGTATCGTTTTTTTTTCTTTTTTTTCTTATTCAGTAAAGAGCACAGCCTAAAATTTCTGGACACATCTGGACTTGTACTTGTAACTGATACAAAGCACCACACTGCATGCACATCTGGAACTTGACTTATTTACTCATTAATTCTGGAATAATTTCATGCTGCTCTGGTGCCCCATCTCAAAACCTCAAAGGAAAACAGTCCAAAAAGATGTAAGTACAATTAAAGAAACCATTGACCTTTCGGTTAAACCAAAGATCAATCTTGAAGTTTGCTTATATAACGAATGGCTCCTGAAAACTATAGTACTAAGCTCAGTAGTCATTTAGCACAGGGACAGTCACCTGAATCAAATGTCTGACTGTTGGCAGCTCAGAGGTAAACCTTAATTCATTTTTTCATAATTGTTTTATTTCAGCTTATTTTATTAAGCTTTCTGCAACCAATAAGAATTATACTGACTTTGCGGGAAAGTCATCAATCAGCATTGCAGAACATCAGTAAGCGTCAAACCTACAACTATCCAGACCAACTACTTCCGACCTATGGACACATGAATTTCACACTTGCAGAATTCAACTACAAGCTCTGCCAATTTTGAAAACAAGACGTGACCCTGGAACATGTCTTTTATGCCAAAAATCATTAGGAGATTACTTAAAGTTAAATAACCGTAAATATAACAAAACTTGATTAACTTGTTATTTTTAATTAGTTATATACCTTGCTAAGAACTTCATCTGGACATATAAAGCAATTTTGTCAATATTTTGATCCTTTTCACCCTTAGATTCTAGATTTTGAAACGGTTGTATTTCGGCCAAATATTGTGCGTAAATCTTTATTTTCTGAAAATTGACCCTTATATGACTGGTTTTGTGGTCCAAGGTAACACATCGTTCACCAAGTTCCTTCCAGGGGGTTTTAATGGATGAAACTATTGACTGTTATGATACGTCAGCCCTAATCCTGAACATGTGGTCATGGTCTTGCCTACAACCTTCTTTTTACCAGACCTTTATCAACAACAACCCTCTGAGTAACTATCTGCAGCACAATCAGCCCGTTTCTAAATCACTGGCAGATTGCTGGCCAGATTCTCATTCAAAATTAGTGCTGAAGTGTGAAAGTACACATAATGAACACTGGCTTCTTACTTGAAATGAATGCTGGGTCTATGGCACATAGGCATGCCTTCCTGTCATGCTGCAATAATTTCCAAGTTGATATTACTCCTGCTCAATGTCACACCAAAGATGGATCCCAGAGTCTGCTTGTATAAACATAAATGTTTGCTGCTGTCCTAGTTAAGCAGCGACACAGCACAGGGGACTGTGGTAAAAAGAGGGCAGCTTATGGGCAGACATCTGGAGAGAAACCATGCAGAGAGACACCCTTGCACTTTTATTAAGATTCTTTGATTGTGCTTTCAAATATCAACGAGAATGCTTTATTTGGCACGTTTTGGCACAAATATTCCCCCCAAATCAGCCAATTCTGTATTAAGCTACTCATGGTTCATCCTAAACAAGACTGTAAACTACCATGGAGCTACCGTTCCTTTAGACGTCCATCACCCCTCTGTTACAGCACAACTGTTTTGTCCAGTCAACCCCATTAGCATAAACCTAAAAAAAAAAAAAAAAAAAAAACACACAGAAGAATGCTGGTTTTGGTGGAACACACCCGCGCACTCGTACTCCTTCCTGTTTGGCTGCAGAGATGACCTGCTCAAACCTCTGCAAACTCTCCTCTATGGAGCAGTTGATGTTCTTCCTGCTAAAAGTCTCTGAGGCGGAACCAAACACTGCCACTTCAGTAGCTCCTGCTGCAACCTTTAACAGGAAACATTTAATCATGTTTGTGCTTATAGATGTTGGCTTGTGTGCACAACTCGCATGATTAGCAGGGAATACAATTAACAGAAATAGGCTAAACATTTACAAATAAATAGGACAAGACGTAAAGGTAGCGCTCTTATGTAAAGCAAAGATGCGGTGAATGCGTAGGCAGAGCACATGCATAAATAAAGTGGTTTATTATACAAGAAAAATATCATTGACCTGGCATGGAAGGTAAATTGCAAATGTCACTTGTAAATAAATGTAAATGATGCAAATATTTACTTACAGCTGCCTGGAAGCCCTGAATATTGGGAGTTAGAACAGGGTATCTAACGTCAGGAGACCTTTTAATCCCTCTCAGCACTGCAGTGTGGTCTGCCATCTGAAAAACCGAAAAACAAACAAGCAAGAGTTTATACTCAAGCTTTATCCCAAGGGGTTTTGCACAAATGCAGTTTTTGGACGTGAATACCAAATGCAGTGGTTTCATGTTGACAGAAAAGCCACAGGATATCAGCCAACACACTTCCGAGGATAACAATTGCACCTTTTTACCTGTGCTACCCACTTTGAAGACACAAAGCTAGTGGCTTCGATGACGGGCAGCCCGGTCTGAGAGAGCATGTCTATCAGCTGGATTTTGACCTCTGTCGGCACTATTTCCTGCAGAAACACAATGACGCAAAAGATGTAGGTGTCTATGAACACATCCAGGGAGCATGTACATCTGTTTGCCTGAGATGAATAATTTACTTGCCACCACTACCAAATGAATAGTTTTCTTGTGTATATGTACAAAAGGACAGCATCTGCTAAAAGGCTGAAAATATGTGCCTGTGGTGACATTTTTGCAAAATTACAATACAATATTTCAGGCATTAAAACATTGTTCAGTTTTATATGTAACAGATGCTGAATGTATAATGGTAAGTGTTGCCTACCATTGAGTGATGCTAAAAAGGTTAACACTGAATTTTATTTGAAACGCACACACACACACACACACACACACACAATAACCATAAACTATGTTGTGACGTTTTTTGTTGAGTAAAATGAAAACCAAAATGCTTTTAAATCTCATGAGCTCATCTACAGTGACTAACGTAATCAAAAGATTCAGATAAACTGGAAAAAAGGCTGAAGATCTTTTTTGGATGCCCGTGGTCTTTGGGCCTTCAGATGGCAATGTATCACTCATCTGCATGATTTTGTTATTGCCATTACTAAATGGGCTCAGGAATACTTTCAGAAACCACTGTTGGTAAACACAATTTGCTGTGCCATCTGCCAACTAAAGCTCTATCATGCAAAAAGGAAGCCATAAGTGAAGATGGTCCTGTGGGCCAAGGCTAATTTAAGAAGAACTGTCTCAAAGACGAAAGTGCTCTATGGTCAGAACAGTTCAAGTTTGAGTTCAAAAATGCTTTGATCTCCGAGCTAAAGAGGAGGGACACCTTCCAGCGTAATATCAGTATTCATCTCTGTGCATGAAGTCTGAAAGGTATGTGGTATAAAGATTTAAGAGCAACATATGCTCCTCTCCAGAAGACGTCTATTTCAGGGAAGGCCTTTTGTATTTCAGCAGGACAATGCAAAACCACATCATGCAGCTATTACAACAGCATGGCTTCATAGTAGAAGAGTCATGTGCTTAATTGGCCTGCCTGCAGTCCATATCTTTCACCTATAGAGAACATTTTGGTGTGTCATTAAAAAGAAAAAAATATTATAAAGATGACCACAAACTCCTCAGCAGGTGTAAACCTTTATCAGGCAAGAATGGAACTTAATTCCTACACAAAATTTTCAGAAACTCCAAAAAAAAAGCTGTTAATCATGCTAAAGAGGTGTCCAAATAAAACAGTACTGGGAGTAGTGTATCATATGTTTTGTGCTCACCAATGATCAAACATGTGTACCAAGTGAGGTTCTCATTATGCCTTAGACACTGGTTATGTTTATGCTTTTTGAATTTTGATATAATGGAGTTTTCCCCCTTAAACTAAAAATGAACATGCTTAACCACTTCAAGCCACAATGCTTCAAGCACATTAGAATTGTGAAATCTCTACCTTCTCGTTCTGAAGTCCATCTCTTGGTCCAACCTCCACAATTTTGACACAGCATGGAAGCTTAGGCAGTTCAGAGCACTGTAAATTGAAAAACAATGAGGAAGGAAGGACCATATAGCAATTTCACAGAGCTGTACGGAAAATCTGAAAGGTGGATTAAGACACATCCTCTGTCCGGTGCTTCCTGTCAAATGGTGCGTACAGCTTCATGTTTTGAATCTGGTCTTCAGATCCTTGCCAGGTCATTTATGACATGATGTGCTTTGGAAACAAGCATTTCCTCTCTTCCAATGGTAAAACCAAAGCTAAACCTTTGAATTCGGGAGTTGTGTTACCAAGGGCCAACGCAGTGTTTATAGAAGATTTGGATGGCTATAAAACCCAAGCCTCTTGATACGGAAACCCTCTCTGTTAGGAATTGCACAGCCTAGTTTCTTTTGAGCTAAGTTTGATTTAATTGTGCTGTCATGGAGGGAGGAAATGGATGTGTGAAAGGAATGATAACAGACTTCTTTTTACAAAGTTTTTGACCGTGTGTGCTATGTAGGTGGAGAAGAACCATTGCGGTTTGTCCCGTTATCACCCCAGGCATGCAGTTAGGACGGCCTATTAAATTCACTCATAAATCAAACTTTAACTCGCCGCTCAGACCAGAAATACAGGTCTCACTAGAAATATCCATTATTTTCTTATCAACAAAATAAATTAGACCAAAAAACTTCTGCTGTCTCTGTATTCTTTTTGTAAAAAAATAAAACATTTCTGGCCACTATCTTTGAGTGGAATTTTCAAGAGGTTATGACAAAGTTGGGAGAGAGGTTAAATAAAGTAAAATAAATAAATAAAATAAAATAAATAAAAAACATGTTATTTACTGTATTTAAAATGCATTTCTATAATGGTCTTTTTTTCCACAGTTATAACCTATTTTGCTTACTTTGGCTAAAAAAACAAATAACACACAGAACAAACTAAACAAAACAAAGATTTATTTATTACTTAGTTATTTATCTTTTTAGTTAGTTAGTTAATAAGCTAATACTTCATTGAAAAGAAAAAAAAAACTATTTTAAATAGAATATTCCTTGTTTATTTATAGCAAAAAAAAATTTAACCAACCATTGATTATAATTTGTTTTTTAAGTTTTATCATGGTAGGTGGAAATTCGTATTAGCTATTTTAGCTAATTTGAGCCAATCAATATTAGTGTTCATTTTTGATGATGCGAACCCTTTTTGATTCCCATCAAGACTATGTAATTAAAAAAAGAAAATTAATGTGTGCTCAATTAGCACTAGTAAATGGCTAATATTCCAATAATATGCATGCTAATATGCAACTAATAGGTGTAACCATAAAATAAAGTGTTACTGAGCTTCCTATGTGAATATAGGTCTGTGCCACATAGGCCTTCCACCCTCCCATAATTGAATTAAATTCTTAATTTAACACTTCTAAATATAACAATTTGCCCACTATTAACTAGTTATCGGAGTAAAAATTTGTATTCAAAAGTGTTATTCAGGCAAAAGTCATAATTAATGGGTTGTTAATAGTGAGAATTGGACCTTATCATGTTTTCAAATGCAAAACAATGCCATTTAGCATAAATAATGTAAAACCTGGTTTGAGTTATTAAAAATATTATAATTAAACACAACTCTTTTTTTCAGTCACAAAAATGCATATAATGGCATCAGCTCTAAGTCTCACAGACAAAAGAAAAGGGTTGAGGGTAACATGAGGGTCATTGATTAAAACTTCCATTACGAGGCGAGGTATTCTTTCACACGACTGCTTTTCTCTCTGTGTTGCTGTATTTCCTAGAGCCATTTATAAATCTTGCACATGCAAAAACAGACCCCCACCTTCTCTTCCCACAGGAGCCGTGGAAACCAAGGATAATCCCGCAAGAAAGTCTCATAGCTCAGGCAGTGCTTGACCGCAGAAGAAACGTTACCCATCCGGCTAGCACAATCTGCCAGCCCGGTGCTGTTCCCAGATGGCACCTGTGGTGATCAGAGTGCATGCGCGCTTTCGAGCAGCAAAAGGAGAGCATCGCTTCGAAGGTGCACGGGATGACTCAGCTGTTACCATGGCAGCATCATCCCTGCCTGTGAGGGGGAGGGAAGACGCAGGCTCAAGACGTCAGGCGCGCTTTGTTAGCTTTAGACTGACAGCTCTATGTGAAGTACGGAACCCGCTGGGATTCTCGGCTCTACAATGAGACTAACCACAAGCTGCTTATTTTACTGCCCTTGGCTCCCCTCCCCAGCGGAAATCTACAGCTTCGGGGAAATACGCTGCCATGATTGATCTCCTGTGACTGAGGCAGCTCATGCTTTTCAATGGCCGGCCATGCCACTCTTGCCAATGTCAACTGTGCTCTGTTATAAAATCTCTCTGTAAAGCCGGGCCGCAATTTACTTGTGAAAGAGCCATTATTCCTTGCCCAGGTGCTTACAATAGAGAGGTTTAAGGAAGCTCTTCCTCAATAAGATGCTGGTGTGCCGTGAGAGGGTCTGGCCTCTCTCTCAAATGGGAGAAATGCAACGGCTGAGACCAGGGGCTGCATTTATTAGGTATCAGCATTTCTCTCATGGCATGAGATGATATATCATACGGTGATTTGGAGTATTAAAATAAAAAAAAAAAAAATAAAAAGAAAGAAAGAAAAGAAAATGGTGACGTGAGGGCATGTTCAGGGTTCCAACACAATGAATTGTCCTAACTTTTCCATGATCTCTGAAGTCATTTCATTATTATATAAGTATTTTTTTTTTTAAATATAATTTTGATTTTCACTAATCAATCAATGTTCGAAGATTAGTTCAACTGTGGATTACAGTGTTACGTATTATGCTGAACAATAATATGGACTGAATATCTGGTGAATTATTTTATTTATAAGGAAGCCATTCTTTGTGAAAATGACGTGTGATTAATTGTATTAAATGTACACTTCAAATTTTAAGTTGGTTGCACTTTATTTTAATGTTGCTCTTAACAAACATGTTTTTCCTCAATAAACTCCTAATTTGATGCTTATTAATATTTAGTGCAGGAGTTGTTATGTTTAAGTATTGGGTAGGATTAGGGACGTAAAAGATGTTCATGGAGAATATGTGTTTAAAGTATTAATAAACAGCCAATATGTTAATAATAGGCTAACATGTTAATAATAATCAACTAGTTAATAGTGAGAATTGGTCCTTTACTGAAGTGTTACATGAAAGGATACACGCATTGTAAAATGCAGATAAGGCAAGAAATTAAAAGGTTACACTGTAAAAAATTTGCTGTAGTTAACGCAGCTGTTTGCCAGTAACTTACTGTAGATTTAAATTTATGTTGTTT
>JAUCMU010000014.1:243651-257877 GCA_032275025.1 Enteromius treurensis | reverse complement strand
CAACAGACACACAGTTACTGAAACACTGGAGTGTCATCCAGAAACTGGAGCTGACACTTCCAGCCTGATGGTTACAAATATAGAGACTTCATGAACTTCATGGTATAAGTGTACATCATGTAATATATATGATTCATTACTCTGTTGCACGTACCTCTCTTTTATTGTGTGCAGTATCCAGGTACCTTCTGCTCAGTGTGCAATATTTCTGTGCAACATCTTTCTACTCCTTTTGTGTGTTTTTGGATGTTTAGCCTGGACTTATTTATGGGTGATTGCACCAATTTAAAGTAAATTACAGTACAGAAGAAAAAGTTAAATTTAAATGCTTGTCAGGACATTCGGTTGTACAATTACACATACAGAAATGTACACAGTAGTCTACTTACTGTAAGTGGGTCAAAAAAAAAAAATCACTGTTAATCTCAGCTATTTCAGAAGTTTATTTCATTGCAATTACCATGCTATTGTCCAAGAACATTACATTCAGATGTGTTATATTATTTAAATAAATATATACATATTTTCTGAACTGTGCTTTGTTTCCAAAGTTGGGTTGATGTGTAAACTTTGGAACTGGGGGTGCTTTTTTAGCACCTGAACAAGTTGTGACAGTAATATCTGCCCGGCCAATGGGGGTGGGATCTGTTTGTCTGGCCAGTTGCAGAAGAGTGCAGTGTTCAGGAATTCTTTTAAAGGAGTAGTCCACCCAAAAAAATTTAATTCTAAGTAGTTTGTGCTTATTTATTTGCTCTGCTGAACACAAAGGAAAATATTTTAAAGAAAGTTTTAAAACCAGGCTGTTTTTGGTCACCATTGGCTTCCAGTGTATATATTTTTTAGTTTGGAACTTTTTTGGGTGAAATATTCCTTTAACAATTCAAAGTCGAGCTCCATCAACATAATTGACATTTAGGGTTTGATTAATTCCTTCAGTGTTTGCCAGGCCTGGAAATCACTTTTTTTTTTTTATTCTCCAATGTCAGCCAGATTCAATGTAAAGACAACCCATTCATCTTCTTAATTGCATTTACATATATAGTCCACATACGCTTCTGTCCTATATTTCCATGACAGTATGTAATCCAGCCCAGACAGCGAGCAAGGAGCTGGCGGGAACATTTAGCGCTGGGGTGTGTATGATTCAGAATTGCCCCCAGCTGGAGTTAGCCGCATTAGATCTGCGTCCCTGCCGAACCATTTAGCATTTCCTTTCCTTGAATGCTCTCTAACTAAAAGGACAAAAAGTGGACATTCATCTTGACAAATACCAGCTGTCGGGGTTTACTTCAAAGGGGTGAGCTACACCTTCAGGGCATCCTGGATAATGTAAAGTAACACAGCGCAGGTGAGCGAGTGTGGGGGCTTTTCTGGACTTCTTTTATCATTCCATACGTGCTCTCGTAAACATGTAGCCACTGAGCATGACAGCAGGATGAAATGTTAAATAAAGCACAATTTCATTAGCCATTACCTGAAAGCATGGCTTATTTTGGCCGTACCAGATGTTCCCCTCTTTAACCTTATTCCTCTTGCAATTGTAGATGATTCAGGAGCAGGCCAGTAGACGATGGGCTGCGTTTTGCACAAACAAATCCTGCTGGGTTAGCTCTGGGCCTCTTGTGAATTAACCTTTGCCTCTGTGAACTTAAATTGGTAAAATATTTATGCTTTGCTGTCTCTTGTAATGTAATCACTGACGGACTATCTGTAGGGAGCAACGGTGCGTTTTCCCCGCAGGCCAGTAGATCAGCGGGATGACCGTAGATGCTGAATTTAGATACAAAGTAAATATGTAAAGATTTTAAGGGGAGGAAAGGTCAAATGTCATCAGGCCATTTAAGTCACAGTAGCTGATCCACAGCGTTCTCCGTCAGGCAGAATTAATGCACCTTTGGTGGTTTTAAGAGGATTTAAAGGTTAGAATTGATGTACTTTTGTACAATGTTGGACCCTGGTTTAAATCGGATCTGTCTGTCGGTATCAATAGCCTTGTGGTTAGTGCGCCGACATACAGCCAAAGTTCAAACTGAGTTTGATTCTATTCTCAAAGTCTTTTGGCGGTCCATCTCTACACCCAACGCTTTCCTGTCTGCTCTAAAACTGTCAAAGAAAGGAAGCAGAACCTGATTTGATTTGATATTGTTGACCCTGGAACAATATTCTGATTAACCAATCAGATTTGAAGAACTAGTTTATAATGTCTGTGAGGTTTAGATCAGATCAGGTTAGTGGTGTAGGGACATGGTCAAGACTACATTTTTGGATTAAAACGTTGTTCCAGGAACACAACAAAATCAGAATGTGCAATTAAGGAATACAACTTTCCAAAAAAGTTGTCAAATAATGAACCACTGAACTTGTTAAACAGGGCTTTTGTTACATTTTGTCAAGGTGTAATGTAGCCATTAAGGGTCTGCCAGTACTATTTATTTTTTTATCCTGTGCTCATTGAATTTAAGCAATAGTTTGTGTTCAGTTTTTTTTTTTATTGGCGATCCATCCCTGAGTGTATCTGATGACACTACAGTGAGTCATGCGCTCAGTCACTCAACATGTTGTGCTGTTCCACTGCAAGACACTGAAAGACTGCAACACAGTTAACAGGGACAACTCCTTCATTGTCTCCCAGGGCATTAGTTCCAGTGAAATCTAGCAAAAACACTGTAGTAAACTTCACCCATGACTAAAACTGGCTTCTAAATCGATCTAAATTCTAATGAGGTAAGAAATAGAGCTCCACGCCGTGGATGAATTGGAAAGATAAATCGCAGATGCAACAAAGTCTTCTTTGGATGTTTTATTTGGAGTGCTGGTGTAATCTGTACCATTATGTCAATGAAAGAGTTTAGTTCGTCCCTTTTTCATCTTTAGGATGGAAACAGATGTGAGAAATATTATTTTCGGAGAACAGGTTTAGATGAAGCATCAAAGAGGTTTTAAGCAATCAGATAAATCCTGAAAACATAGTGAACTGCCCAAAACTCAAGCCAGATTTGATCAATTTTCGTCCATACGATTTCAATTGTCCCATAGAAGCTGCTAGAACAGATTTGAGCTTTGATTGCAACATCAAAAGTTCAGTGTGTGCACTCGTGGGAAACGCACACTGCAGCCTGTATAAGCAGAGCTTGTGGATAATAACAAACGTGTTACTGAGACAGACCATCCCAGGTTTGCACCTAAAGAAACGAAAAGTGTTTCTGACAGCTATGCTTAGAAAAAGCCCCACACACATTTATTGTACATGAGGGAGGTGTTCACTGAGGTGGTCAAAAATAGCTTGAGAAATCTGTTAGTATTTGAAGTAATGTCAATGGCAGTCACTTGGTTGACACAGGGCTGTCCGGATGGAATGTGGAATCGGCCATGTTTTCCCATAGACACTCAGTTCTGAGCATAAAGGGTTTCGAACCACGGCAACGCTTATTGGCCCAGACAGAATATTTTGACAAATCACTTTCAATTGAATTGAATTTGACTTGAATAATGTGTCTGCATGTGAAAGATGAGAAAAAGAACTTACTTTGGTGACACTTGCCATATGATAATCAAAACCAAGAACATGTTTTGTTTTGGCAGAGTATGTGAGGCAAGCTGCAAAGTTGAAAAAAGGAGCAGCAGCTCATTTGCATTTAAAGATACATGTAATGAAACAGCGCATTAAAATTAAAATTGTTCATTTCAGCATGCCATTTCATCATTTCACCTGTTCATCAATATGTTTGACCTTTCCAAATGCTCTTTTTTGAACAGGATGTTACCTTTCAAGCTTTGTGTGAGTCCCACTTTTGGAGAACCAAATAAAAACGTAACTTTCTGTGTCCAGCATGTCACAGATTAACCGTAACATAGTCCCAGCACAGACCGCATAGTTTGATTTTGGATTTTTGGATTACTTCGCTAGAACACTATTTACACATTTTGACATTGATACATGCAGACAGATGTTTTAATGTGCTTCTAGATGTTTCGGGTGGAATTCTTAATTGCACCATGGAGGGATCCTGGCTCGCTCCACACAAAGTACAAAATTTCAAATGAGTTCAATAAAATATTTCAGCACTTCACTTACAGGAGCAAAGTGAAAAATGAAAGCTGCTGATGGCTAAGGTGTGCAGAAAGTAATTCTCTGTAGAAAAGGTTATTTCCTGATCATGCTAAACTATTTAGACCAAATATTAATCAGCTGGCCAGCTTTGACTTCAAAATAATATACGGCCCTTTTTGAATGATATGTAGAGCAAAGCTCAACTGCACCCGTGCTCTGCTGAGTGTTAAGCACCAAATTTATTAATGGAGTTTGCGTGGAAATAAAGACTAAAGGTTTCAGAGAGTGGCGGCAAGAATTCCATGGAAAGTAATTTCTCAACTCCAATAGGCAGTGAAAACATACGAGCATGAGAGGGAAAGTAAACAATGCGGAAAACGTGAACTTTTCCTCATGGTATGTGAGGTAATATTTTTGTCTGCATGCCCTTTTGAAAGGACTCTTGTCTGTGGTGTCCTGGCTTTACTCTCGAGATGCGATGCTAAAGGGTCACATACAAATCGGATCTTTTATTTGAGAATAAAGCTAGATTTGCACTTCCTGGAGGAGAATACAGTAAATCTACTGTTTTATGGTAGTTGTAATCTGTTTCAAGAATTTTAAGTTTGATCCTCAGTAACTATTTTGTTTGGAATAATTATTGTTCTTTGCTTTCTTGCCTGTATTTAACCAAATGGCCACCTTTACTCAGCAAAAATGGTGGAGCACTGTGTTCATTAACAGAAAAATTGAAAAATGGGACACAATTATGAAATAAAAATAATAAACGTTGTTCTGTTGTTTATGGAATGCATTAAATAAAATGCATTTCTTTTTATTATATTTGTATGTGCATATCTGTATGAGAGGCAGATAAGGCTGAATTAATTGAATAAGTATGTTTGAGGAATATAAAACAGATTTTTTAAAGACTTGTCATGCCTGTGGTGTTACAGCGATTATACCACATTAAGAAGATTCTTTGCATTGCCCGTGGTAAAATCCCTGTAATGCATGACCTGGTTTGGTGGCTCTTTTTGGTGTAGGTGAACTGAGTCCAGTCCCGAAACACGCTGGCACTGATTGGGAATGCAGTAGTGTACAGGTGTTCCTTTTTACACAGATTGAATGGGACTTGTGTGGTCAAACATAGTCTTCTCTCACCTCTTTTCACCAAAACAAGCACACACACAAGTAACATTTGACTCAGAACACATCCTCTGTATTCTGAGCTGTGACCTTGTCCTGGTAACTAGCATGTAAAAAATGTGACCCAGATGCTTGACTTGCTCAGGGACGTCTTATTGAGCTGTAATAAGGATCTACAGCCCACCCACTAAACCCAAATTGGAAAAAGGGTATGTGGAAAGATGAAGAAAGTAAACTGGAAAACATTTTGATTAGATCAAGTTTCAGCGGCGTTGTGGGCCGACTGCAAGCGGACACTTTCAAAATAAACTATGAGGCCAGAGAAAAGAAAAGAAAAATGTTCTAGCTTACGATAGGCTAAAGTAATGGGAGAAGAATTTCACAAATAAATATGACAATGTTGATACTTTGTGATAGAGATTGACATTTTGTATATTTGTGCTATTAATTTGTTTGTTGTCATAAATGATCCACAAGCGGGAAAAAAGTCATTTTTTCACTGTGTGGAATCACAAAGATAAACAAAAACAAACTTTTCCTTGCCTATAGGTATTATACATATTTCAACTGATGTCAGATGGGTTAAAAACATGTGCTTTCCATTCATTTAAACAAAGCTGTGCACGTGTTCAGATTGTGTTCTCTTGGGGTGTAGTGTCCTAAATATTTACCTAACTAGATAAAACACACTCCTAATCATTTTAATATGCGTCTCCTTCCACTGCATGTATATGTGTATGGGACAAAAGAACTGCATTTTTAGCTTTGTTCGTGTCGTCCACTGCAGGTCATGCTTTCATTTAAGGCATACCAAGGATTATTGCAGTGTAACACAGGGATATGATTGACAATCGCCCCTTTGACTACACAAAACAACAAACATATGAAGCTCATTACTACAATGAAGTCAAAGAGCAAAAACAGAGCAGCAATTTGAGCTAGAATCTAAACGTATGAGGCATAGACGTGTCCCCTAGTTTTATGGTTCAAAAAACATAAAATCCAAATTCTGTTAACAATTTCAACAAGCATGTTTACACGCACATCATTTTCCGATTAAGCTCTGTGGTCTGGTTAAGCCTTTAATCTGGAAAAAAGTAAACGTAATAGAATCTGTCTCCTCTTTGCCCTAAAAATAATCTGGATAGCTTCATTTTTCACAACACTTTTGTAACGCTGATAATTACTTTCGTTTGGACAAGTGCAGATCACGAAACTAAATTCCAATTCACATAAACTTATTCCAGCTGTCTCTGAATACTAGAAACCAGAGTTTTGGCTTAATCCAGTTGAGGTAAAGCCAATCAGGTTTATACACATCAGACAGTGTAAATTCTATTCTTGAGGTTGCATGCCACATAAGCATCCATAGACCCGAAGGGCCCCACTCCGATCGATGTAAGCTCAGCACATTCATCTATGGTCACAATTGCGAGTGATCCATTTCCTCTTTTATGTGGCTACTATACTAAGAGAGTCTGCTCACTGGCACAGATTTCCTTAAAATAGCAGCTTTCACACTGGGCCTGGTGTTGTAGAAAGGAAGACATTTAGTGGAATTGGAAGGAATCCATGATATTAAACAGTAGATGGGATTGTGAAGCAGCAGGAGTAATCATGCAGGGCAGCAGGCCACAGGAATGCAAATCATCCACGCCGCTAGAAGTTAAGTTAGCAGGTGGCCTCTGCTATTCATTGGACGTCAACACTCTTTTTAGATCGGGACCACATAACATCTGGGTGCCCTGACCACTGGTTTCAATTAAGTCAAATACAATCGCTCAATTTTCTTGCATTTCGGGCCTTTTCTGACAAACATGATCTTAACTATAACAAATGGCAAGTTTTGATCAGATGAGGTGAACATAGATTTGCATAAATTGAAACAAAAACCTGCAACAAACACAGTGTTAGGTCAACTGGTAGAGACAGACACAGAACATTTATATTTGAAAATAGATTTAATGACTTACAAACACTGTTCTAAAATTATAAATGAAATATTTTCCAAAAATATATTACTCAAAGTACTAATGCAAGTGTGTATATAAGGAAGGAGAATATTTGCTCAAAGAAAAAAAAAAAAAAAAAAAAAGAAAAAAAATTATATATATATATATACATATATATATATATATATACATACACATATATATATATATATATATATATATATATATATACACATATATATATATTGCATATCCACCCACCCACTGATGTCTAAAGCGAGCTAGTATGAAAAAGTAATTGTGGGCAGCAATACTTTGGGCTAATTGAGGAAATATGTATTGTATGGTCCTAGGACATACTCAGTGCTTTTACAACAACACTATGATATTTTTACTTAAAAAAGAAAATATATATATATATATTTGTTTGTGTAATTGCTTGCAAAATCCAATATGGCTGTTTTCCCCCACGTTAAAAAAAATGCAATTAGGTGACTTAGAGTCTAAGGCATTTACATTTTTTGTAAAATAGCAGCAGTTCTGTTTTGGAGTGGTTGCTTATGAACTTGACATGTAATTTAAACAAATTAAATTATAATTGATCCTAAAACTGGCCTTACTCATTAACATGTTCTCAGAGAAAGAGCAATTAGCTGTCTGTGGTAAAGAGTGGTAACTCATCTACATCTCTCATATTAAAAAACGTTATTACAAAACAAAGCCAAATAAATAAGAGGAATCATGAGCTAATATATACATAATACTGTACATCAAATGTCAAAAACTATTTCTTTTGATATGTTATTCCAGCAATATGACACAGAAGCTCCTCTGTCCTCAATGACATCCACAGGACCTCACCACCATGTTCCTGTACTTCTTCAGAATTACGTTTGAGCTGTCATCAAAATACAGCACCGATATGGCGTTCAGTTTGGTTGGTGCACAGCAAGGTTTTGGCACATTATCAGGAAACATTAGATGGACCTAGAACAAGAAAAAAAAAACGAAATTTATGACATGTCAACACAGACTCAAGACCAGTTGTACGTATTTTACGAGGTGGCAATTTTGTACGAATTCGTACAACCACACAATTTTGTATGACTTGTCTAAACCCCAGTGACAAGTAGGTTTAGGGGTGGGGTTAGGCTTAGGTCATGAATACAAATTCCTACGAATTGGTAACTCGTAAAATACGTACGATTTAGCAAAAATCTCATGGCAAATCATACATATTTTATGAGGTGGCTAATTCATACAAATTTGTATGACCGCACTCGTACACATTCATATGATTTTTGCTAAATCGTACGTATTTTACGAGTTACCAATTCGTAGGAATTTTTGCGCATGACCTACGCCTAACCACGCCCCTAAACCTGCTTGTCACCGGGGTTAAGACAAATCGTACAAAAAACGTATGAGGTCTTACGAATTTGTAAAAATTAGCATAAATTTGGCACTACTTACAAATAATCACAAATTGCTTGTGAGACTTTGTTGGACATACATTCACATACAGTAAAAAAGTGCTATCCATTTTTCGTTCATTCATTTTTGGGGCTGCTGCTATACATTTTATCAATTTTATTTACTAGTAGTCTATGATAAAGCAAAAGAAGGCTTACCAATGTCTGCACAATCGCATGATTTGTCGCATTCATATGTGCATTGAGTGGGAATGAACATTCTCCATCACAATAAAAGGCAGCGTAGCCCTCTGGAGCAATAATCCAATCCTAAAACGACAAAGTGACAGAGATGAATTTTCTGGTTGAGTGAAGCAATCCCGCTGTGCAGTCTTGTAATTGATTGATGTCTTGCGAGCCGCCACATGTGTTTACCTGCCATCCTAAGTCGCGGAAGCTCACGTAAAGTTCATGCTTCTTGCAGGCTTGTCTCTGTTCACTGGTGTTCTGATCTAGATAACAGCAACAAAACGGAGGTTGAGCCTTCAAACACTGAAGTAGTCGTGTTGTTTAGTCTAGGAGTGTGTGTGGGCTCAGTGTGCTCTATGTTTGCAGCTGGCAGGACGTCTTTGTATACAGACTCTGAATGCAGTAAATACTCAGTAATTTGATGGCAGCAATGGGGCCTGCCTTCAGAAAACATCAGGTAAGCTCAGCAGGCACTTCTCGGGAATGCAAACAACCGCTACTTATTAAATGCAAATGAGTGATGCTGTAAGTGATTTATACAGTCTATAACAGTCTAAAGAAAATATTCCTTAAATATGACAGGTATCAGTGAAATAGGAGCCCTAGGAAATCACACTTTTCTGTGGCGTTCTTAGCCAGCAAAAAAGTGACATGAGCCTTGAACAGCATCTGACTCACAAGTAATGTGAACCAAAGTTTGTTTTGTTTTCATATAATTATTCACAAGCACCTTCTTACAATATGCTTTGAGTATCTTTAGTAGATTTGATGCTGCTAAACTGACACGTTTCATGAATACAGTGAGTAGTTCAATTCGTTTGAACCAGACAAGGGGTTGTGAGATCAAGAAACTGCTGAGTTTTTGTGTTACGTATGTACTGTACACAAAAAAGTGAGCTATAGCTGTTCTGTGTCTAGTGGAAGCTATAAAAATGAAAAACACTGCAAACAGGATCTGTGAATGTTTTTACCTCCACTTTTGACAGCTGGCGAAGATTTCTGTTGTGTTCTGCTTTTGTTTCTGTTGTGGCTCTTCTTCTTGCTTCCTGTGGCTCTTACGGAACGGAGCAGAACCTCACTGGCTTTGAAAAAAGCAACCAGGAATGGCTGTTTGGACTGAGGTCCGTTCCTTCCGATGATGCCAGCAGATTTCATGTTGATGCTTCTACCTGAAAATCAAACAGATGCATGCATCCGATTACAGAGATCAACATTAGACAAACAGCCTTGATTAAGGCACGGAAACCTCTTCCTGGGTAGCAAAATCATCCCGACTATTTATGACAGTTTCTATGGTCCACACAGATACTGAAGTGATTGTGTACATGTCAAACTGAGAAGGAGAGGGCTGAAAAGCGATCCCAAAATGCAGACAACTTCATGGCATCAGGTTCCCATTTAAGAAAGAGCAAAAACTGGGCGTAGTCATGACTCAAAGATGATACTTTTGTGAAGTCTCACGCTGGTAAACGTGTCTGTTTTAAAGCTAATACAATGAATATGTGAATGGAAATAACACCAGCTGCACTTTCCTGGTCCTTATTTCCAGTAAACCGCGTATGCAGCAATAATCAAAACAATAAAGCACATGCAGAAAAGAACACTGAAATGTAGGGCTGTCTTTAAAGGGACCAAATGTTTATCATTCAATCAATTACCCAACAAATTATTTACATAGAGCAATGGTAGTCTGGAGACATTTTTAGCTCCACTAAATACAAAACACATCCCACATTCTCAGTTCCACATATTTAAACTAGAGTTTCCCGTACATTGGTGTAACTCGCTACATAAACACTGCATTACTGAATAAATTGATTAGGTAATCATGAACCTCTAGTAATTTTGTCATACATACAACATTAAAACCACATTAGTTCGACAATACAGAGGTGTTGTAAATGATGCCACAAGATTGAATTAATGCCAGATTACTCTAAGGGCTTTTTGTAATCTGATGTTTTATTGCTTTACTTTCAGGTGTGTGATTTAACTGCAGGTTGCCTCTTACTGTATATCACACAGTGCATTGCAAGCTCTTCAAAAACATACTTAAAGACACAGAATGAGGTGTACTGCATAGATTCTCCTGCACGCTAACTCACCAAGACCGTGATCTGCAGTATTTAAGCCTATGTCATATTAACAAGAAACGTCTCAGGTTATGTATATAACCCTGTTCCTTGATGGAACGAGACGCTGCGTCGACGAGACGCAGCTCGAGTTCCTGAAAAGGAACAACACTTTTAACCACAGGTTATTATTATTGATTGTCAGTGGTTTTTCGAGCATAACAGGAGAATAATTTGTGAATTATGTACCTTTAGTAACTGGTGATTCTGCAAATATGGGCATTTTTTTGGAGCATGTAATGTCATTGCTTTTTTTCTTTTGTTAATGTAATGCAGGGACTTCCACATATTTGTTGTGATCTAAACCACTTTTACATTGAATATGTCCTTGAAATATTACATTACAAATTAACATTTCAATAATTGAACAACACATTTGAATGTCTACTGTTCTCTGATCTCACCATCATGCAGGTAAACACATTAAACATTTCTCTTTTTAGTGTTAAAGTGTTTAAATAATTTATTTGACATTTTTATGATTTAATTACTTATTAGCTTTTTATAACAAACAAACCCACTGCAGTTGGGGCAGTAAAAACCAGTTTGGGAAACCCAGGTTTAATGATTCCTTTGTTTTTAATATGTTATTACAGTAAGTAAATGTCATGGTAAGTTTAAAACAAGTTTTATAAAAAAGTGATCTAAAAAGTAGTGGTACAAAACAGTACTTAAAATGACTATGTTACTAAATAAAGTTTTCATCATGTGATATCAGATTTTAAGCCCAGCACTGATACTCCAGTTTCCAGTACCATTCTTCTGACACAGCATACACTGTGAGACTGTCCTTCGGTAAAGCACGGATGTCCCTTTCTTACCGTCGGTGGTCTCCACGCAGAGCTGCATGCCCATGTTCTGCTGCGGGTTCAGGACCCAGTGATTACTGGTGGCCGTGATGTCAAACACCAGCCACCCCCCATCAGTAGCACGGATCTTTTTGGAGTCCAGAAGAAATGTTTCAGCATCCCTAATGAGAAGATAAGAATGCACTATTACAATGAGATTTACATTATATTTTTGAATATAATATTTCACTGTCCACCACAAATATACAAATGTTAAACTGTAATGACATGTTTAACATCCGAGATAAATGAGTTGGATTTTGCTAATTGCAGTCATTCTGCATCTTAATTAGCAATGTTGATTATAACATAGAAAAACAAATATTGAAACGAGTGCAACCAAATTTTCTCTCAGCCCTCCCTTTTCATCTTGACCACAGTTTTGTCAACAGGCCATTCCTGTTCATCTACTTAACTGACGTTCCAAAACAGCACATGGGCCACACAGTGAGACAGCGGGCCTGATCTCACAGACAGGAAAAATGATCAGAGACAGTGGCACGTCCCAGCATGGCACAATGAGGATGAGAACGGCACCCCATCGCACTTTGCGTCCCTGTTGCAGCTCAATATTCTCATTTTCTTTTCAACTTCAGCGTGACCGAGCCAATACAACTGACATCAAACAGGCGATCTGTGCATCATATACACTGACCTCAAAAGAGGGAGAGACGAAAACCGACCATAATACATGTTCTCAGAACTCAGCAAGCATCACAGAATACTTTGAAGTACCTTGGAGCTGCATGTGAACACCATGGCTAATGGTAAATCATTCAGTCCATCTGCCATCAGTTAAATATTCTTATTCCAGAATTGTGGCAAGTGCAAACCCAACCCGTGAACAACATGTCCTGAACCAAATATTCCAAACAAAAACAATGATATTTTTTCTGTATTTCTTTTTGTTAAAGGATAGTCTGTCAAAAACTCTGTTCTGAATGTTTACTTTCAATTGCACTTGCTGCCATGTGAACAACCAGTTTGTAATTACACTGATTTAAGTCTCAAGAGCCTTCAGTTCAACATAACACATTAAAAGTTCTTGGACACGATAAAAGTAATGACTTGCGGTTCAATGAAAAAGTCAAGAAGCGCTCTGACCGATTCAGTCAGTGAGCGAGTCATTAGACTGATTCACACAAATAGTGAACTTGTGAGTTTCAGACTGATTATGAGTCAGTTCATTAAAACGAGTCGGCTCATTAGAGTCGCTTGCGGGTTGGACTGCATCAAACTGTGAGCAGCCAGAGAGGACAAGGCACGGTCTATTTACTTTGTCGTAATATATATTGAACTAGTTTTCAATAAGAAGCGCTTGTCTATTCCTGTACCTTCAAAATAAAGTTTCGTTTACCGCCATGTCTTTAACACCCACAGAGGGCATGCTTTGGCCCGGCTATAAGAAGTGGGTGCTAAGCTGTGAAACACTAAATTCCACTAATCATAGGAAAATCACAGCACAGACACAGGAGTGAATGTGTGGAGTTGTGGGACATGGACGCCTCATAAACACATGAGGAAGGGTTCCAGGGCCTCTGAGGGCAAAATCCATTACAAACCCCTGTTTCATTACCCCAGGAGAGCCGTATCTCTACTTAAATGTTTCAGCTGCATTCATTCATGGTGAGAAAAGGCCCTGTCTATGGTGTGCCCATGTATGACTCAAGATAAGTCACGGCTCTCTATCTAGATTAGAAGACCATTAGAACCGTGAAGAGGCAGGTGGGCACACACTCGCTTTTAGGAAGCTTTGGAAGTCCCTTGACGCAGGGGCCCTCTATTAAGGCCAGATGGCCCTGTCTGGGGTGCAAGCGCTCTGACAAGCAGTCGAGATACGCATAGAGTGATAACTGATGGACTTTCAAGACTTTCATAAGTGCTGGAAGTTGCAAATGAGCTGTTAATGGAAAGCTTTATCCATGGCTATTAACAGCAAGTATATCTGGTGAGAGTGAGGAAGAACAGGTTTGCTTTGGTTCGAGTGAGCTCTGGTTATGTGAAATCATTCCTAAAGGACAAGTGGTGGTCTGAACCTCACAAAACAGAGTTGAACTGATGTCATGGTCTTTTAGTTGAGCCCAGATGGCTATATCCTAAAAAAAAACAGCAAAGCTGGGCTAGTTTTCTTAGGAAAAATGTTTCCATACATCATTCCAAAATGACTATGCAATCTTTCTTTGTGAATTAAAGGCACAGGTTAGACCTCCCATACTTTAGATGTTGAGAAGGCCTTGCATTACCATCCTAACTCAAAACTTATTGAGCTACACTGACATCAGCAATGTAACAGGTTCAATATCTATAATATACAATATATTTTAAAAATGAATTAATCTTTTCCTGGATGTTTCTGAAGTTCATATACAGTGGGTAAAGAAAGTATTCAGACCCCTTAAATGTTTGATTATACTGATTGGACTTGATTAGGAAAGCCACACACCTGTCTATATA
>JAUCMU010000014.1:220951-233548 GCA_032275025.1 Enteromius treurensis | reverse complement strand
ACCACAGGGTTAAGTTGGGAGGTAGCGTTGTATACCTGCCTGGGTTGGGCATGATCCTAGGAGGAGAAAGCACCGCGAGCCGTCACTTCACCACCAGAGCACCATTTTCATCCTGAATCATCCAGTAAGATTGAGCAGCGGACTGCGTTCATCTCCGCAGAGTCTAATCCGCCCCCGTGCTCGCCGCAGTCTGCCGAGTTTTCGTGACCGGGCGAGCCGTGTGTAATCCTTGCGGAATCTAACCCGCCAGTACGGTTGCCAGCACCGTCACAACTCCACACTCGCGAGGAATATGGAAAGCCAATAGGGTCAAGAACTTTTGAATCAGGAGAGCTGATATCTTCTTCTCCTCTGGTCTCAGAACCACAAAAGTCGGGTTTCAGTCCCATTTCACTGTGACAGGGGCCGTGTTCAAACCAGTCAGTATCGGTTTTGCAACCCGGAGAGCTGCTTCTACCCATCCTAGCAATTCCTGATACGCAAGTTATGGGCCCCCCCAAAACCATGGCACAGCGAGAGGGGCTGTGTGGTGTCCAGTCGGTTCCAGTTACACAGCCAGGTGAGCTGTTGAAGGTCCTCGCCGTTCCTAACCCGCAAGTAACTGGTACCAGCCCCGTTTCACGGTACGAGGAGCCGTGTGTTACCCAGTCGGTCCTGGTTACACAGCCAGGAGAGCTTTCGAAGGCCCTCAGGGTGTCTGGCCTATCAGTATCGGGTCTCAGTTCCATAGCACGGTATGAGGGGCCGTGTCTAGTCCAGTCTGTCCCGGTCTCACAGCCAGGAGTGCTGGCACCCATCCTCGCGGTTCCTAACCCGCAAGTCACAGGTTCCATCCCAGTGTCACGGTCGAGGAGATGTGTTCTGAAGCATCGGTCGACAATTGGGGTCCATTGTGGCCGGATCCGCCAGACCCGGTCTGTGATCCGGATCCTTGATGGCCGGATCCTCCAGACCCAGTCTGTGATCAAGAACCATGGTGGCCGGATCTGCCAGACCCGGTCTGTGATCGGAATCCTTGGTGGCCCGAGCCGCTGGTGCCCGTTTGTGGCTCAGAGATTCCATCAGGTCCGTCAGTGGCTGTACAATCTCCGCCGTCTGCTCTACCTTGGAGAGCGTTTCCGACATCTGATCCGTCCAGGTGGGTGTGTCCGCCAAAGCCACCGTGGCTACCAGTGAACTTTGGCATGTCCTGGAGGCCGCCTGAGACTTTGCCCTATTTAGCCTCCAAGACACCCTCCATCCCACCCCCTGTTGGGAGTTTGCTTCACCTCTGATCATTTGTAACCCCGCCCTGCTCATTAATGTTTGATTCTCTGCCAGCCGTGTCTACCAGGTGTCTTATGTTTTGTCTTTGATTAGTCTGTGCACTTAAACCATGCTCTGTCCAAGTGTTCAATGTCAGTTGTTAAGTATGATTGTCGGGTTGCGCGTCTGCGTTGTCCTTTTCATTTTTCGTTCAGCACTTTGGTTATTTTCTTTGTTTTATTAAACGTTCTCATTTATTTGAACTTCTGTCTCTGAGCTTGTTTGTCCGGTGAGGAAGCAAGAGCACGACACCACCAGCAATTTGTGACACCTCCACTTATATTGGCACCCTTGGTAAATCGGAGCAAAGGTGGCTGTAAAAATAAATCTGCATTGTTTATCCTTTTGATCTTTCATTCAAAAATGTTTTACAAAATCTAAATTAATAAATAAATTAACCTATTGTTAAATTAAAATAATTAAAAATGGGGATAAAATCTTATTCAGTCAGGAACACTTAAGTCAAAAATATATCACAGACAACTAAATGTTCATAATATATATTTATTTATTTGCATAATATCAATATCATTTGGCGGTATCGCTCTGTTCCAAGTTCCCTGTCCATTTCATGAGTTCCATGAAAGCCAAGACAGGGAATAAACAGCCATTTCAGGGGCACCCTTCTATTTTAAGAATAGTAGAGTAGCATAAACCCCTCGGAACAGAGCAAGCAACAATGACAACAGTATGTGAACAGCAGGAGGAGATAGGGAAGGGGGTGGGTTGTTAGCAGCATACAGAGGAAGCAGCAAAGCAAGCAGATGAAGCAGTGTTTAAATAGGGCGCTCTGATGTAATTTGCCAATAGTGAGCTTGGGTGTGTGATCAGCTGATGGGGGCTGGGTTTTAATTTTCCAATCAGCTAACAGTAGAGCTTGACTACGAGACCTGCCTGAACTAATGCAGGAAGCTTAATTTATCATCTTCTTGACTGAAGATTCAATGCTAAACTGTCTCTAACTGTCAGTGTTTGTAATGATTGTTGCGTCTTTCTTTGACGTTTAAAAGCTTTTACTCTGCTGGCATGCTTCTGCATTAGCATGCACCTATATTTGATAACATCACGTCATTGTTTAGCATAATTTATTTGGTCTTTTCAGTTATTCAAACACCAAGACCTTTTTTTATTTGCTATTTTCGGCTGAACAATTCCAGTTGCCGAGCATTCGTGCATCCCTACTTACGGCAATAGTTTAGGAAACTATAAAAAAGTTAAAGAGATATATGGCCAGGTATAGCCATCAGCAACATTAGTACTGATGTGGTCTAAAACTGTTATGTACTCCTGTTGAGACTTCCTGATGGAATATAGGAAGTACAGTATATACTGTAGGTTGCAATAATTTAGGTTCCTTACAAACAATAAAATCCCAGCTAGGATGTAATGCCTGCAGCCTACTGATAGCAAAACTGAGCTCTTTTATGACTGACTATTTTATCATTTGTGTCAGAACACCGTGACTTATTTACATACATGCACCACCTTCCTTGTTTTGTTGCTGTTGGTTAATTACACATTGAGAGAAGATGTCGCCCTCTCCTCATTCCATACAATGTCAGGCACTTCCTCCCAATATGAAAATGACTGAATATATACACAATTTTGTAAAGTCAAGTTCAACGAAACTCGGAACACTTAAAGAGATTGTCCTTGAGGTATATGTGAAAGTTTGTCATTAATTTGTATACTTACTGCCATGAAGCATAAGTATAATTAAAAGTAGTGGAGGACACATAATAACAGATTACCACTACATAGAACCCTTCATTGAAATATTCAGAGGGGGGTGTATTTTTCAATGATTTCTAAATTTTACAAAATTAAACAAAATCATATTTTAAACACCGCTAGTCAAAAGTTTCTGAACAGTAAGATTTTTCTTGTGTTTTAAAGAAGTTTCATCTGTTCACCAAGCCTTCATTTATACGATCCAAAGTACAGCAAAATCTGGAAATATTCTTATTATTTAAAATTATTCAAATATATATTAGAAATATTAATATATACGTCAATATGATTTATGAAGGATCATGTTACCAGAGTAATGATGCTAAAAAATACCAGGAATAAATTACATCTTATCCTATATTAAACATAAAAAAATAGTTAATTTTAAATAGCAAAGATATTTTAAAAAGTTACTTTTTTAACATTTTGTTAAAAAAATGTATAGCATAAATGCTGGCATGATGAACTGAAGATACTTATTTAATAAACTCACTGTTCAAAACTTTTGACTAGTAGTGTAGTCTGACTGTTTTTAGTTAAGAAAAACAAACATGCCTTGAAATTATCCACACAACAACAACAAAAAGGTAATTCGAACTGGACATGTTTTTGATTCGCTTGTATATACAGTATATTTATACAGTGTATTAAAATGCTATGTAGCATTACTCACATCGAAGGACGTCTCTGCAGATCTGCTGAATATGTTGCTCAGACAGCTCTCTGCCCTGGGAAAAACGTATATGTCATCATCAGAACAAGGTTGTCTATTTAATTGTCTATGCAACATTTTACTCTCCAATTTTTAGAAGAAGCCAACAGTACAATACAGTTGTTTGGGAACACAATACTTACAGGTCGTCCTTCCGGTCCAGGTGGTCCCGGGAGGCCTATTTCTCCACTCAGTCCTCTGGGTCCCGAGGGTCCTGTCAGTCCTGCCTGCCCAGGGAGCCCCTGATGGCCGTTCTGACCCATTTGACCGTGCTCTCCTGATGTCCCTTTCTGAGACGCACACAAATACAACTCAACACACTCAGTACAGCTAATAGGGAATGTGGATTCAGATCAGAGATTCGCCCACCTCTCCTTTCTGGCCAGCTGGCCCGGGGAAACCCTGTTTATAAAGAGAGAAGTCAGAACTCTAAGTAAGAAGTAAGAACAAAAGAGCTTCATAACAATAACACGACTATACTTTTTACAAGGCAATGGTATGATTTTGCAAAACGATATGCAATACTAATACTTCTTAAAACTGCCAGGAAATTGATTGATCAGACGTATTTGTATTTGTTTATTAATTGTTTAGTCCTTAATTAAATATACTGGTGTAATATAAAATACAATATACTATATAATATAATTCAATGATAATGCTCTTACAATCTGCCTATAAAGCATTCTGTTACTATCAAGAAGCACCACCTAGTGGATGATTCTGTAATTTCAGGTACTGAAATTCATGTTACTTCTTACTATCAAATGATTTCTAATCCTTTAATGTGTAAAATTTAATACACTCTAGGTTTAACACTCACACACACACACACACACACAAAACTTACATGAACACCAGGTCGCCCAAAATCTCCCTTTTCACCTCTCATCCCCTGTTCAATTGCATAATCAGGTTTTATTAAAACATACATACACATATGTAGGTTTGAACATGTTAGGTTCATGAACATATAAGCATGTTCAATAAAATGACTCATATTGTATGCAACATTGGCTATTTCTTGAGTACTTTTAGGTACCTGACATCTTGGAAAATTAACTTCTCAACCATTTTAGGATGCTTAAAAATCAACAGCCAACTATTCACTAAAATCTAGTGCTAAAATAAATAAATAAATTAATCTTACTTTTCACAGATATCAGATATTATGATTATACAGTAATGTCGAGACTGTTTAATTTTTCCCTAATTCTGTGTTTCCCATTTGAATTCTTCTGGAATCTGTTGCTAATTTGTTACATTTGTTAATTTGTTACATTTTAATAATCAAACAAGATGACTAATGAATTGAATTCATAAAACAATTTACTTATTTATTCCAATTTTAACCATAATAAAGCCTTATGAAACACTCATTCATATCGTTTTTCACAGCCATGCGTTTGATTTATTCTCCCAAATTTTGCCAAATTCCAGGACATCCTACATTATTTTTATGATTGAATTGCATTTTCCACATGGGGGAAATCATAGGCCTCTACTAGAGACACTAAGGAAAGGCTCCCAGAAGCAACATCTTAGACATAACATGTCATTCTAAGCAAACAGTAATTCAATTTGACAAAAGTTTACATTTATGCATTTCAGCTGCGTTTTTATGGTACAAAGAATAAATGGCCACATTTTCCATGGGAATACAAGTCAAAAGACATTTGAAAACATTCACTATGATCACACATAACGAAAAACATTTTTTTTTGATTTTCTGGCCTTTTGATTCCATCTTAAGAGGATATATATTTCTACCAAAATCGAAATCTTCAGCTCTAGCAATATTTCACTAGACCACAAATAACTGTAAACTACATATTTTAATGACAGTAAGCAACGTATAAACATAAAGTTCATTATTACAGTAAATGGTTCACTTACGTCTGCTCCTCTTTCACCAGCTTCTCCTCTTTGACCCTGTAATACATTTCACAGTACGGTTTGAACAAAACAGTGAAGATGAAAAAAAAAAAGAAAGAATATACAGTATATATAACATACAGCAGCAATAGATATTATATGAACCCTTTCTGCATAAATTTGATCTACTTTGTGTTCATTAAAGATCTCAAATCTTTACTTAATTACTATAAACAAAAGAGCTGGACCTTAAAGACTGGTCCTCTTCTCACAAGGTTTCCATCAAAGAGATTTCTGAGGGCTACTGATGCATACAGTACCAGGACAGAAATGCCTAAACTGTTGTTAAAGAGTCCAGATGAATTCACTGACCAGATTGGAGAAAATTCAACACTACATACAACAACAACAACAACAAAATCATCTCTGACCTTTGAGGAAGCATGAGAGTTTAGATTGAAAGTGCTCTTTTCAGACCCTCTGAAACCACATGCAATTTCAAGCCCATGTTTATTCAGTGTTCTTCCTTTACTTGTAAGCCCAAAAGATGCTGAAACTCTGCTCCATGTATTCATAAGCTCTTGCCTGTCATCTTTACCTATTCATCAGAAGGAAATCTATGCAAACATGAGGAGAACATGCAAAATCCACACAGAAATGCATCCTGGCTCAGCCAAGGACCTTCTTTCTGTACAGTACTATACCCACTGGGCTACTGTGTTAACCCACTTTTCCAACTTCCAGGGCTTTGTTATGTCTAGACTGAACCACTGCCATACTCCTCCGGCTGGACTTCCATCATGTGCAATCAAACCTCTACAAGTAATTCAGAACACATCAGCACGACTGGTCTTTAACAAGCCCACACATTCAGGCCAATTAACTTAACTCTTACGAATCTAAATTCTCTCCAGAAGCATGAAGCCAGCAAATGAGCGACACATGATAGCAACTGCCATCACAGAGAGGCACTAAATTACTTTCCAGAATGCTTTCTTTCACTGTTCCTTACTGTTGGAATGATCTTCCTAATGCTTTCTTTCCATGGCAATATTCAAGAAACAGCTGCAAACTCATCTCTACTGTCAGCACTTAACTGCATCCTGCTCTTTTCACTATTATTCACTATACCTTCCTATTATAGCCTGCACTATTTTGAACGATATGCAGACCTTTGTATTGCTAGCACGTCTCATGTTATTGCCTCCTTAAGATGTTCGATGTGCTCTTTATAAGTAAGCCGCTATATATAAAAGCGTCTGCAAAATAAATTAATGTGAAAGTCTTTCCTTTCCACTTGTGGTTTCAAACTGTATATACAGTATGATTTGTGCATACCTCTTAACTTGTCATAAGTCACTGAATTATACTGAAACCCTTCAAAGATGCAATGAGTTTCTATGAAGTCTATCACGTGTTCAGTACCATGTGTTTGGGCAGTAACTGCTACTGTTTTACCAAATTTCAGATTATTTTTTAAAACTCAATGCAGTCATTTTGAATGATAGATTCATAACAAAATTGCCACTTCTAACACAGAGAGCTAACCGACAGTAATTAAGTTTTAGCTCTAAATTTAAAAACAGCTGTTGATAATTCATTTAGTTTCACTGAAAGCAGCCAATCCTTGTAAACCACAAGCAACATTTCAATGAATGCTTTTTTGTTTGCCATGGCAGAAATTATCATTACCTTGCTAAGTTAATAGAGCTACACTTGGAAAATGTGCTCACCATAACGTGGCCTTTTACCACCAAGACTGACCAAAAACGCAATGTCAGAGTTTTTTTTTCTCATTAAATCAGAAGAAATAAACATATTTTGGATACAGTAATAAAATAATTTACAGGAAGTTTACCACATATTCGAGACATCCAAAGCCTAGATAAAATATGGGATCCTGGAGCACAAAACCAGTCATAAGCGCTATGGCATATTTATAGCAATTGCCAAAAATACATTGTACGGGTCAAAAAACATTAGGATATGAAGTAAAGATCATGTCCCAAGATGATATTTAGTACATTTCCTGCTGTAAAAATCTCAAAACTTAATTTCTAATTAGTAATATGTGTTTGGATAACTTTAAAGGTGATTTTCCTATTTATTTTCATTTTTTGCAGAATTTCAAACGGTTGTCTCTCGGCCCTTATGATTGGTTCTGTGGTTCACGGTCACATATGATGAATATTTTTTGCGATTGGCTTTATAACCTACCTTCAATCCCGGTGATCCTGGCATTCCTGGATGTCCTGGTTGGCCAGCTGCCCCAGCTTCTCCAGACTTTCCCTTGATCAAAAAAAAAAAAAAGAATTGTTAAAGATAACAGTGTAGTATGCATGTGTCCTCTTCCTTCAACCATCTGGTGATGTTTTATTTGCATAGGATTTTACCTCTTTCCCTGGAGGACCCGGTTGACCAGTCTCTCCACTTTCCCCCTTAGTGCCCTAATAATGAAAAATTGAGTTTGAGGATTTAAGTTTGCATGTACAATTTTTAAGAATTTGTACATTTTCTGTTAAAACAAGAAGTCTGGATGGGAAGTGTGAAAGTCTTTCGCCATTTCCTTTCTGCTAAAGGGAAATAGACTCTCATTCTAGAGAGCATTTAATGAACAAAACACAAGGTGAGTACAAGCTTTTTTTCATTTCTGGCCTATGAAACCTAAAATTTAGTTAAGTGCAAAAAATACAATTTGAGAACTGAATTATTGAGCTGAATAATAACTATATGAATGCTTTCAACAGCTACTTTATAGCAGAATTTAAATGGGAATCTCCCTACACATCCTCAAATCATAAGGACCTTGTATGCTCATGCATTTGTGCATTGGCAATTCCAACTGCAGATGGCGATAAAATCTGAGAACCAGGTTAATTCTTTGATCACTGCACTGTCAATTTATGAGTCAAATCCACTTCACTGACAAAAGATGAGAGAGACATTCAAAGTGAATCTTCATATTGATGCATAAAACAGTCCGACTGGCTCTGCCTCTAACTGTAAACATTTTTTCTTTTTCTTTTTCGATATTATTTAAAAGTTCACCTAGCAGTTTTCACCAATCTTATCTTCAAAGGTCATGCTTATTTAATTTGTACATCATTTTTTTAAATTGTTCTGCTGGTTACTTACTATTTCTTTCTTTCTACCAGAACTAAATTACATTAAAACAGCATTTGTGCAATGATTTGGTCTTTAGTTCATTAACTGTGTGTCTGTTCTCATTTATGGACTCTCATTTGATGAACTCTGGTCTTCGCCCATCCTATGGGTTGTCATGGTGTTTCTTTTGTCTCCACCCACTGACCTAATTTCTGTGTGTATATCAATTCCCGTTTGTGTCTTTGGAGGGGCGATTCATGGTTTATTGTCACAGTGCTCTGTAGAGTGTCATTGAGTTGTCTCCATGTCCCTAGTCACTTTGTATTCTGCGTTTTGGATTTCCTGGTTTCGACCCCGCTTGCCTTGGACTATTGCTCTCGTCTTGCTCCCTGGATTCCGTCCACTCCTCGCCTGACTCACGCACGGACTCTGATGACTCTTTTGTTCAGCCTTGGATATCATAGCTCACCGGTGATAACCCAGACTGTCTGTTTTTCTCAGTGTTCAATTAAACAGCTTTGCATTTAAATCCAACCGTCTCCTCGACTCTCTCATCGTGACAGATACACTTTTTTTTGAGTAGATTATGCCTGTTCCATAACTTAGTTACATGGTAAGTACATTTTGTTTTACAGTGGGGCAAAAAAGTATTTAGTCAGCCACCAATTGTGCAAGTTCTTCCACTTAAAAAGATGAGAGAGGCCTGTAATTTCCATCATAGGTATACCTCAACTATGAGAGACAAAATGAGAACACATAATCCAGAAAATCACATTGTAGGATTTTAAGGAATTAATCGTTAAGTTCCTCTGTAAAACAGGTATTTGGTCACCTACAAACAAGCAAGATTTCTGGCTCTCACAGACCTGTAACTCCTTCTTTAAGAGGCTACTCTGTCCTCCACTACGTATTAACGACATATTTTTGAACTCGCTATCAGTATAAAAGACACCTGTCCATAACCTCAAACAGTCACACTCCAAACTCCACTATGGCCAAGACCAAAGAACTGTCAAAGGAACCCCCAAAACAAAACTGTAGACCTGCACCAGGCTGGGAGAACTCAATCTGCAAAAGGTAAGCAGCTTGGTGTGAAGCAAAAATCCCAGAACCACACGGGGGACCTAGTGAATGACCTGCAGAGAGCTGGGACCACAGTAACCAAGGTTATCGTCAGTAATACACTGCACCGCCAGGGAATCAAATCCTGCAGTGCCAGACGTGTCCCCCTGCTTCAGCCACTACATGTCCAGACCCGTCTGAAGATTGCTAGAGAGCATCTGGATGATCCAGAAGAGGATTGGGAGGATGTCATATGGTCAGATCAAACCAAAATAAAACTTTTTGGTAAAAACTCAACTTGTCGTGTTTGGAGGAGAAAAAGAACACCTACTGCGGAGCACAGTGGGTGGAAACATCATGCTTTGGGGCTGTTCTTTCTTCAAAGGGACCAGGACGACTGATCCGTGTAAACCAAAGAATGATGGGTCCATGTATTGTGAGATTTTGAGTAAAAACCTCCTTCCATCAACAAGGGCATTGAAGATGAAACGTGACTGGGTCTTTCAGCATGACAATGATACTAAACACACGCCCAGGCAACGAAGAAGTGCCAAAGTCCAAAGTCTTTGGAGGGAGTTGAAAGTTCGTGTCCAGCGACAGCCCCAAAACATTACTGCTCTTGAGGAAATCTGCTGGAGGAACGGTCCAAAATACCAGCAACAGTGTGTGAACACCTTGTGAAGACTTACAGAAAACCTCTGACCTCCGTCATTTCCTACAAAGAGTATATAACAAAGTATTGAGATCAAATTTGGTTATCGAACAAATACTTATTTACCATAATTTGCAAATAAATTCTTTAAAAAAATCCTACAATGTGATTTTCTGGATTTTTTTTCTTATATTGTCTCTCATAGATAAAAATATCTATGATGAAAATTACAGGCCAATCTCATCTTTTTAAGTGGGAGAACTTGCACAATTGGTGGCTGACTAAATACTTTTTAGTACAGCAGCTACTACTAAGTACTTACTGGATAATTACTCTGTATTACAGACACCTTAAACTAAAGTGTTACTAAGTTATTTTAAATTGTAATTTTTTTTTTACATTATTGTGAAATAAATGCAGCTTTAATAAGCAAAAAAATGTTACTGCCCCTAAACCGAGTTGAGAGTTAAATATCTCTTTGGAAGTCACTGCGAACATGAACCTTTCAGAATATTTATTAGACAACATAACAGTGCACATATTTCTGCCTTCCTGCTGTCATTGTTTTATGAAAAATTTCCATTTTATCTCATAAAGTGGCCAATGAGTCATAAAGATCAGTGCTCTTGGCTAGCATTCTGAAGTCTGAAGGTAACGGCACTAGAGGTTTGAAATCTGGACATACTCTGTTGTCTCCTTCCATGGACACAATCTAAAAAACACAATTTGAAGCGTAGCAAGGTTGAAGGCTTGTAACCATTTATAAGCTATGGCTTTTGTTCTGCACAATTACACATCACATGTAGCAATCCACATGCATGTCTACAGAGATGATGAAGGCGATTGAGAAAAACTGTACAAACAGAACAAAGGGATTTCACCATCTGTCTTGCAATTGTTTTGAAATCACTATAATAATGTAATAGAGACTCCAACACAGTAATCAATGCATATAATGTTTTCCATATGAATTCAACATTACAAAGGACATCTTGCATTTAGAGGGAAAAAACATGAACTGCGACCTTAGGGCCAGGCTGTCCAATTGAACCAGGTATTCCAGGCAATCCCATCTCGCCCTGTAGAAAGACAGATACAGTCAAACTAATGTTATCAACTTTAAAATGCAATCAAAGTTAAACAAATTGTGTGTGAGATTCATTTACACATGTCTTTGTAATGTTTTATTATTATATTCTTTTTGAATAGTTTGTTTCACGAGGAAATACATACTATATATAGTAAAATGGGTTTTAAATTCTGTTTCTGGTTGACCTTTTGTACAATATGTAATTTAAGTCTCAGGTGTCTGTAGAATTTTAATATTAAATTGTTTTTAAAAATGCCTATTTTGACTGGAAGCAGAGACACACTGTTTTCGTGCATGTCTCTTTAAATGCAGATGAGCTGCTGCCCTTTTACAGGTTTTTGCTTTTGCAGCTCTGCTAAAAACATCTGTTTAGTTTTGATTATCATGTCTACCATGCTGAAATCATGTGTTTTAAACCATATTAGTTTAAACTTTGTAAATATGTTTTTATATAGGTTTTTGAGGGTTTTTTCACACACATCTTAAGCACATGCACAGAAAGTGTCTGTCACACAGCTTGTGAGTGCTAAATTACATTCTCTTTCATGTCTTCTTGAACTGTTGTACTGTCAAATAAATGTCATGTTGAAGTTAATGTTAAAAAAACCCACAAAAGTCAGCTAACACAATCAGTTGGGAAAGAAATTTCAAATAGATGTTTATATGTTTACATGTTTATAATAGATCTGTGTGGCTGCCGCATACAGTAAATAAATCAATAAATCCACTGCTCTCTTGTCTCCTCTGAGGCTGAAAATCGTCTCAGGTTATTTATATAACCATGTTCCTTGAGGGAACGAGGCGCTGCGTCGACGAGACGCTATGGGAATGCCCTCAGCGTGTTAGCTCTGAATTGTGTGTAGAATCAGCCAATGATGAGTTGGTACGTCATAGGCGAGTGACGTCGCTGGCCAGGAAGCATAAAAGCATGTAGTGGCTCGAAGATCGAGTCCATAGAATCGGACAAATTTGTGGGGGGTTGACCACCCAGCAGCAACACAAATATCGGCCATGGAGACCCCTGCTAGCAGGGCCTTTGAGGCCGCCACACCCCGTGTCGAGTGC
>JAUCMU010000014.1:204284-220851 GCA_032275025.1 Enteromius treurensis | reverse complement strand
AATTAAGCTATATATCATATGCTGAAGTACATTTCTGGAGTGTTAAAGATTAAAAGAAAAAATAACAAGAACTGTACAGAACCGAAAACCGTAACCCTAAAACCGTGATACAAACCGAACCGTGGGTTTTGTGAACCGTGCCACCCCTACTTTTAAGGTCATTGTTTCTAGCAACACTCGTTTATTGTGAATGCAACCTTATAATCCACATCATCCCGTACGATTTGAGAATGTTCCTATAGCATTAATCATTCCAAGTGACCTTCAATGGGAGGGAAAAAGGTGTTATTCAAAATTATTCATATTTAGAAATTCTTAGAAATGCCTTAATGGACTTAATGGGATTTTAATGCTAGACATTTCTTAAGTCAGCATTCACTTTGGAGCCTTTCTGTCTCGAGCTGCACTGGAGTTGCCCGCGAAAGCATCCAGAGGCCACTCCAGCCCGGACTATATTCATTGTTTGTATGTCTCTCTGTTCTATGTTCTCTTTGTTTCCATACCAACCCTGTAACCTCTCCACCTGGCTTGTATGTTGCCATGTCAAAAGATTAGTTCATCCCCCTCATTACCTCATTATGAAGTGTATTTAAAGGTCGTTTGATGCTTGTTATGTCGCTGATCATTGTGTGGATTTACCCCTTTGTAAGCCTTCGTGTTTCCTGTGTTCCCTGTGTTTTTCTGTGTTTTCACCTCAGATTACCGTTCTCGACCCTGCCCGTTACAGACTCTCTATCTTACGCCGCCCCATTGGATTATGTTTGCCGATAGTCTGACCACTGCTACGCTCTTTGGATTCTTCTATTTTCTGTGCCTCTGATGTCCCTCTTTGCTGTTAATGACCCTGCTTGTTCCAACCCTGAGTTTGGTAAATAAAATAGACTCCATTTGGATCCGAACACATCCTGTCTCATCGTCACAGAATGATCAGCCACAGAGGATCCAGCGACTATTCACATGAGTCTCCGGTAGGATGGGATCTTCCCACGTTTAAAGAATTCTCTGCGCAACCACGGCATGATAATGAATGAGTTTCGTCACCAAATCCGCTGCACAAGACCGATGCGATACTCGAATCACTGCACAACATGGCTGCCCTGCTCAAGTCACTGCACAAGATGGCGTCTACATCTGAGTCACTGCTCAACAAGGCTGCCGATCCTGCATCAATGCACAAGATACAGATCCAGTTATCCATGCCTGAGTACCTTTTACTGTCCGGTTCCGACTACGGAGGGTCCGCCAGTGGCTGCACGACCACCGGAGATGTCGACTCTGGACGTAGACTCTGCAGGGGTTCCGCTGGTGGCTGCACAGCCTCTGAGTCTTTTCATTGAACTTTCGTCCTGCCCTGAACCGGCCACGTAGGCCATCGAACTATTGACCTGCTCAGTACCGGCCACGGAGGCTGTTCTCAAACTCTTGCCTGGCCCTGTACCGGCCTTGGAGGCCGTCCTTGAACTCTCATCTTGCCCTGAACTGGTCACAGAGGCCATTGGACTCCTGTCCGGTCTTGCGCCGGCTAAGGAAACCTACTGCCATGAACTAATAGCAGGTACTGTCTCGGCCATGAAGGCCATCACTAACCTCTCTATGTTCTATGTTGCAGTTCTGCATGTTCCCCCCAGGTGTGCGTCTCCTTCTCCAGCCCGCGGAAGCATCCAGAAGGCACTCTAGCCCGGACTATGTTTATTGTTTGTATGTCTCTGTAACGTTCTGTTTAAGGAACAACAAGACTTGGTTGAGAGTCAATAATTAAGTTTTTATTTTCTTTAGTATATAAGGAGGGAAGGGAAGAACTCAGGAGATGGGTTGAAGGGAAATTATAGCACTAGCGATCTCCAGATCGTTTCTCTGTTTGATTCTCTCTTGTGTGAATGTGGGGTGCGGTTGAGCGCTGAGCCGTTTTGATTGTGACTTCAATTCGATCCTGTTATGTTCCTTTTCGTCACCTGGACACAGATCAGAGGAGTAAGTTAGTCCATATCATCCTTATCTGAGACTCACTGAGGATATACAGAGCTCCGTCTCCTGTATGTGTGATGCTGACTTGCTGGTGAGTAAAGCCGGTAAAGATCCATCAGCTTAGTGCTTGAATTGAGACTCAGGCTGTTTGCAGACTTGCACTGTTTGGACACATCATACAGGTAAGTGAAACAGGTGAGAATTCAGGTAAGCAACGGTACATTTCACAGTATAATAGTCTCTGCGGATCACAGGCTTTAATATGAAAAGCGCTGGTGAGTTTTCAGGTAAGTAGCACTGTAATACATAGATGCACTTAATCACAGGAGATCAGGCTTTAGCGCGCTCGTTGCAGGTGAGTAAACAGGTAATCAAAGATATAATTCAAGGTCTTACGATAGAGAGGTCTTTTCTTAGTCGTGACATGGAACGGTTTCTCTATGACATAAAACAAGGTTAGACTGAGGCAGACCTAGTCAGAGGCATGGATGGTTACCTAGATCTCCAACAAAGGAGCTGTAACATTGTTTGGCTTTTAAAGCCGGTCTTAATCGCTGCCAGGTGATACTAATTAAAACTTCAGTGACTGGGAACGTGAAAATGACTCTGACCTGGGATCAGTGGCAGTCAAGGGCGTGACAGTTGTTCTATGTTCAGGACTTGTATTATAAAGTGTCTCCCGTTGTTTCCATACCAACCCTGTAATGTCTTCACCCCGCTTGTGTGTTGCCATGCCTACAGATTAGTTCATCCCCCTGATTACCTCATTAAAAAGTGTATTTAAAAGTGATGCTTGTTATGTTGCTGATCATTGTGTGGATTTACCCCTTTGTAAGAAATGTTTCCTGTGTTCCCTGTGTTTTTTCTATGTTCTAGATTTTCTATGTTCTCTGATATTACTGTACTTTTCCCACAATTTGGATTTAACAGTTTTTCTGGGTGATGATTTCTTTAAACAAAGATATTGCGAGTGATTCTCATAACAAACGAGTTTAGTTTAGTTGGAATGAGTTGTTGTTGGCAAGATGTACTAAGGAAATAAATGAAGCACAGAATCATGGTTGTAGGAACCCTTTTTCACTACATGAACTGCTGAGTTCCACATATCCACCAACTTTCCTTTTCCTCTTTCCTTTTTATTTGCCAAGTTGACATGATCTGCCACTTCCAGAGGACTCATATGACATATTCATGGCATCCACAATCCAACGGCTTAAAGTCTGCTTGGTTGCTGGAAGCCCCTTCTTTGGGGGACCAAAGCATACGAGCAACTGCTCGGACATTCTCCACAGGGCAGCTCTGTGGACGTATGCGTGAAGTCGAGAAGTCGATATGTGAAGGGGCCACTGAGAGGGCCTGAAGGTCACCTACTCTCCTCAGAGAACACAACGCTAGCAGTAGTGTGGTCTTTATCATCAACAGACAATCTAAAATCTCCTCTATGAGCTCAAATGGTGGCCCACAGAGGGCTTCTAACACAACAGCCAGGTCCCAGGTTCCAAAAATTCTAGAACTGTACAGACTGGGCAGTCAACTGGATCTTGCTGGCGTTCTCTACACCACAAAGTGAATAATTTCCATTTTAGACCATATAGCTTCCTCATAGATGGAGCTCGGTAGAACTGGATTGGAGAAGGGTCTCAACAACCTCAGTTGAGAGACAAGTGGCTAAGAGTTGTGCCCCCTCAGAGGCCACACTCTTAGTTTCCACAGCTCTGGACGGGGGTGGACTATTGTGCCCCCCGTTTGTGAGAGGAGATCCCTCCTGATCAGAATTTCCCACGTAGGGCCGTCTAGGAAGTCCGTCAGGTACGAGCACTATACTCGGCCTGGCCAGAACGGCGCTACAAGTAGTAGACTGACTGCGCACTCTCGCCAGAACTTCCAGGAGCAGAGTGATCGGGACAAAAGCATACAGACGAAGCCTCGGCCATGTCTATACCATGGCATCCAGTCCCAGAGGAGCTGGATGAACTAGAGAGTCATGAACCAGAGGGGACATTACGCATTCTCCTTGGTCGCAAAGAGGTCTACCTCTGCTCTGTAAAACTCTCTCCATATCTGCTCCATCACCTCGGTGTGGAGCATCCATTCCCTGGGCCTCGGCCCCTGTCTCTACAGGATGTCTGCTCCTACATTTAGATGCCCGGCAATATAGATGGGTCTCAGTGAGAGGGATCTGTCCCAGGCCCACACAAGGGTCTGCTGTGCCAGCTTGTACAAGGGGCGTGACCGCAGACCTCCTTGGTGGTTGATATAAGAGACAATAGAGGAGTTGTCGGGGCGCACCAACACGTGTTGATCTCTTACGTCTATGATGAACTGTTTGTGTCCCCGAAATATTGCTAGCATTTCTAGACAGTTGATGTGCCAAGTAAGATGGCGACCTCTCCACAGACCTCGGGGTGAACGACCACTCGTGATCGTGATTGTCCACTCGTGATTGTCCACTTTGAATAGTCTACAGCAATTGTGTAACAGATCATTCAATATAATTTTTCGGGTTTCAATTTTTTTTTGCAATTTGGTGCCTGATTCAAGGGTGCCTTAGTCATGGGTATTGAGGGTGGAAGAAAGCACTCACTGTCTTGTTGGTACTGAGAATTGAACCCTTGACCTTTGGGTCAAAAGTCAAAATCTCTAACCATCATCATCATAATCAGAATCATTATTTTTCAAAAGCTTACTACAGTATATATTTTTAGATTTACTTACAGGGTCTCCAGGTGTACCTTTGGCTCCTTTTGGCCCTGGCAAGCCAGCTTCACCCTTTAAAAAAACAACAACAAATGTAAATTTTAAATAAATGTAGGGCAGCTAATGTTAAGACAGTATTGAGACTTAGAAACTATAGAATGCATGCAGCTCACAAAGTTTTATGAAAGAGACCTCTAGATAACAGCAAATGAAACTAATTGTCTACATGAAAAAGAAAAGAAAACATCACCTTCACTCCCCCTTGCCCATCATTCCCAGGTATACCAGGTATGCCCTAAAGAAAAGAAAGTGTTTTTAAACACTGAGCACATTCAAGCAATCAGGGACAAAAGCCAAGATTATACCATTCATTAATGACTTTAGCACTACAGATAGAGAGACAGAGAGTTTTTACACAAATGAATGCATTTGAGAACTCAGTGAGGTACACAGTGAACACAGAACTCCAGTGGGTTTTCTTGGCTTCTGATGAAGCTAACATGCATGGGAAGTCTGGATTAATCACATAGCAAATATGTCCCTCCTGGCATCTTGAAGCTTTGTCAGCCAGAGAGAATAATAGTTTTAACAGGGTGTTGTTAAATTCAGATATAACTTTAATATAGGGACCAGCTCCCTACCGGAGATAACAACAGGTCAGAAAACCTACACAATTTGTAGGAGGAAAAAGTTTTAAATCTCAAGGTACTGTAAAATTACCTCACCTGTTAAAATAATTAAAAGGCTACCATTTAATATTAACATGATTGTTTAACAAAAAGCTGATCTAGCTATAGTGAAAATCATGTATTTTAACATGGTTTACATGTCGGTCTTGTGTTTTTAATATGCTTAAAGACAAAATATGTGAAAATTCATCAGTCTGCTGTGCTTTTTGTCCTTTTATAAAGAGATGTACTGTATCAAACAGAGTAAAAAAAAAAAGAAAAGCTGTTTAAACAACAATGTCTCACGACCAATTCATACATATTCGTACGAGGTGTCAAATTTGTGCCAATTCATACTAATTGTTAAGTTTAGGTCATTCACACAAATTCCTACCAATTGGCATCTCGTAAAATACGTACAATTCAGAATAAATCGTATGAACTCATACGAGTGAGGACATACAAATTTGTACGAATTAGCCACCTTGTAAAATATGTATGAATTGCCATGAGATCAGGTTGGGTTTGAAACCACTGGTTTCCTACCCTCACAAATGTGTGAGGCTTTTTATATCTGGTCAAAGGTTTCTATCTGTGTGTGTCTTTGAACATTTAGTAATGAAAGTAATCACAGACATTTATGATTTCATGAACAAAATGGCCAATCAGAAGTGTTTAAGTAAGAATCCACTATCTCTGCTCAAACACCAGATTTTTAAGATAATCAGTTAATCCAGTCTAAGCTCTAAATGCTTGTAAATCCTCTCTTTATAAGAAGTGTATACGCAATGAAAATAAGGGATTCTTTGAGCAGTGTAGAGCTTCACTGATTATAACAGAACATTGTGAGATTGTGATGAACTAAAACAAGTGACAGCTTGTCAGAGATTATAAGTGGAGTGCTCTTTGTGCATTTTCGAAGCTACAATCCAATCAGAAATTTTATATCATTCTCTGATTAATTCTAATCCAAGATCCTCCTTAGTTAACCTATGTGCAAGTGGACCAGGTCTGAGCTATGAGACTGAGTGGATGCAGGGGCTAACTAGCATATTAATGGAAGGTTAAGTGTGTAGAGTTGCATTTAAACAAAGTTACAATTATTTTAATGGCCAAAAATGTATTATGAATGACAAAGATGGGTTTTAAATGGTACAAGTTGTGACCACAGGGTAATAAATTAATAACTTAATGAGCTAAATATTGTAGCATTTGAATAATTTGGTTGGTAATTGCTAAGGTAACTAATGGGCTTTTTAACCATTAACTCTATTTTTGAAGTGTTTTCATTGTGCCCACTTTGTTCAGTACATTGCACTCAATCCGTTTCATTTTAGGCAATAATATCTTATTGAATGTAGATTTGTATTATTTTTTTAATTATTAAATGGACGCCACCTTATTGACACATTAAATCTCTTGCTACACATACCATAACCCTACCTGATACTTTATTTACAAAATTTTTATTATTTCCTTCACTTTAATTGAAAATAAATGCTTTTTTGATGTCATTTGAAACTTAAAGAGGGAGAAAAAAGTTTGCCAAAAGGCTGATTCGAAGCCGTGTTGATTTCATCAAAATAAGTACTACAAGTTTTACCCTCTGCACCACTGGAGCTGACAGTCAGGCATTTTATGTTGGCTAGCCCAATCACATGACTGAGTGGAGTGGAGTTGTTGGGTGGAGTTAGTATAAATAGCTTCTGCCAACAAGGCAGGCTATTCGGCTTAAAATAGACACCTCATTAATTTTGTCAGTGGTATTACTAAGGCAAGCACAAAACACAATCTAAACACAACAACAGTACACATTTTTGAACTCTTCCAAATAAAACACACTTGATTCAACTCATTAACCTTACAGTAAAGACTCCAAGACCTGGCATAAATAACTAAGAGACACATCCAAAATGGGTACAGTTGGTGTGCTTCGAGGAACAGGGCCAGGAAACACTAATTTAACAAACCTTTGGCCCAGAGTATTATACCTTGCAATGAAACTCCTTACCATTTTTGCTAGATGTTAAAGGGACCTCAGATCATGTGTTGAAGAGTCTTGTTAAGGAGAGGTGTTTTATGACTCCTTTAATTAATCAGACACATTTTATTTTATTTATATAAAAAAAAAAAAATTGGTGAAGAAAATAATCCCGGAGTTCCACATATTTTGTTTGTCTATTCTGATCATCAACTTGTTAGGAGAGAAATTCCAAAACTCCAGGGCCTATTCACACTTTATGTGTTTTTACTTATTTCACTGTTTAACATCAGGATGCGGGAAGCCTCATATGCCCCGGAATATAAATTGCTATGAGGGACAGGAACTTGTCCTGTGCCCAAAGCAGAATCTGCTGCGCTACCTTTTCCAAGTGGCGCGAACGCAGTCCGCCCTGGCGATTTATGTAAGACACCACCGTAGTGTTGTCCCCCCGCATTAGGACATGGTGATCTCTCAACTGCTGGAGGAAGTATTTCAGGGCCCGAAATAAAGCCATAATTTCGAGGCAATTAATTTCCCATCCGAGAAGATGACATCTCCGGATCCCATGGGCTGTATGGCCATATAAGACCCACCCCAACCCAATGAGGGAAGTGTCCGTTGTTAGCATCCTGCGACAACAACACAGACCTAAGTGGGACCCAAAGTCAGAAACTGGGGGTCTGAACCACATAAAGGGTACAAAGTCCCTGGAGCATAAACCATATTTGCCTCTGGGGATTGGCCCTTAGATGAAATCCCCTGGCTCTCAGTCACAACTGAAATGGCTTCATGTGCAGAAGACCTACGGGTATCACCATGGATGCAGCTGCCATGAAACCTAGGATTCTCTGAGAGTAACGAACAGTCACTATCTGGCCTAGCTTGATCTTCTTTAAGGTACTTAGAATGGATTTGATACGTGCAGGAGATGACTGTGCCTGCATTACAATCCCAATCGACCCCCAAATACTTTGTCCTCTGAGGAGGAGAGAGAGCGCTTTTTCTTGGCGTTGCATCTCAACCCTTGAGATTTGAGCTGAGCTAGCACGACATCCCGATGTCGAAGCACTAGCTCTTGAGACTTAACCAAAATTATCCAGTCGTATATGTAATCATAAACATGGATACCCCGGAGTCGTAGAAGAGCCAGAGCTACATTCATGCATTTTGTGTGTGTGCGGGGTGACAGGGCTAGGCCAAATAGTAGGACCCGATACTGGTAAGCTTCACCCCCGAAAACGAACCTCAGGAACTTCCTGTGTTGTGGCAATATTTCTATATGAAAATAAGCGTCCTTCAGATCTAGAATTGGACGTGACCCCCTGTCTTTCTTGGAAACCAAGGGATACCGACTGTACTAGCCTGACCTTCTATCTGGCAGGGGAACATGTTCTATGGCCCCTTTCCTCAGCAAAGTCTGCATTTCTTTCGTCAACAGATGCGCTCATTCCGATTGCACGGAAGTGGAGACCATGCCGCTGAAACGTAGAGGACGATGTGCAAACTGAATTCTGTAGCCTCTCTCTACAGTCTTTTGAACCCAAGGAGATATACTTGTCAGTAGTTTCCACGCTGCCAGTTTCTCTGAAAAACATTATGCTGAAGACCACCCCTTCCCGAAACACCAGTGGTAGCGGAGATTGGACAATGGTTTCCTGAGGGTGCCAGGAAGGAGTTCTAATTTTCTCTTGAAATTTTATGCCCCTCTCCCCGGGGGGAATTACCCCCACTCTCCTTCTGTGTTTCACACCTCATTATTAGTTTGTCTTTTAAAGTAGCATTTAATTATTTATAAAATAAAATAACAAAAATGTATTATTCTATAATATTCTTTAGCCATGGATAACCTTTATAGAAAAAAGCTCAATTGCTCCTGTGTCGGCCACCGCTATCTTCAGCAGTTCTGCAGGGATTGTAAAGAAACAAATGTAAAGGACAATAGCGAAAATGTCAGATCATGGAAATAAAGTGGTGTTCTGAGTGAGTTAGGTGTGGAGAGAGCAATAACAAAATTAGTATGTGAGTGGGGATTAAAAGAACACAATGCATTGAGCGTGTTTCCTTTAATTGTGATTCTCGACATATTGGCGATGAGGATCAAAGTGAACGTGCCCCATTTGTGTAAACACTGGGGTAAACCACCGATTCCGTTTAATGCTTGAATCAAAAAACTATCTCAGGCAGTCAATGTTCCAGCATGAGAATGCCATCAGCAAAATATATTGTCCAGTTATCATTATTGACAATATAGATTTTTTTTTTTCGCTCAATATTGTGCACAAGAAGGTTTAACTAAGCTCTGCAGGCATCTTCAGGAGTGAGATTGTGGACATTTAGTTGATCTGCTACTTAGTGACCCTTTTGCATATAATTTTTGTAAATAATTTAAATTGTCTATTTGAATTAACAACCGCATTGTAATTTTCTTCAGGACACTCAGATGGAACTTGTAATGCTTGTCTTACTGTGGTTAGCTGAGGATGTGATCACGTTTCAGATGTTACCAACTCAAAGACGGCGAGATATCGAGAACATCCTTACACAGAATATGGACAGTATCTTCACCTTTCTGCTTGGAATACTGCAGACCTGGTTGGGACTGGGTAGCCGACGGCCCCAATTCTTGAGAACTGCATGGAAGGAACCTCACAAATGCTCCTCGTAGCGCTTTGCTTCCTGACACCTAGTGGCGGCGGTGTTGATGGCGTCGCCAAATAGGCTGGAAGGCTAGATAGGGGCATCCAGGAGGAAATTGCGTTCTTTGTCCTTGATGCCCGTGAGGTTAATCCACAGAAGTCTCTCTGTGGAAACAATGGCAACCATAAAGCGGCTAATGGCAAGGACCGTCTGCTTTGTCGCACGGAGAGACAAATCTGTGACCCGGCGCAGCTCTGACAATGCCTCTTCATTGATGGACCTGCCTGTGCTCAAGTCTTTCAGCAGGTCAGCCTGGTAGGCCTGCAAAGCTACCATAGTGTGTAGGGTAGCACCAGCCTGACCCGCTGTTTGAAAAGCCCTCCCCACCAGAGAAGATGTCACTCTGCATGGCTTAGTGGGGAGAGTGGGCTTCTTTAATGAAGATGAGGTCCCAGCAGAGAAATAGCCCTCTCTTCAGTCTGGGGCATCATCATATAGCCTTGTCCTTTTGCATCAACTATAGTCGAATAAATCAAAGTCAAAGGCACAAAGACATGGGACATATAAGACCATAGCTGAGACCCCTCCCCCTGGCCACTCAACAGAAATATGTAATCAAGTTTTGAGCACTTGGTTGTCTCTTGCTCCTACGGCCAGTCGAGATGTAATCGTTCAACAGCCTTAACTACCACCTCGAGTAACCCCTTGTGCGCTTGTTCATCACGAGAGGAGTGCTCTGAGGTGACACTTTCCATTTCACCAAAAGCAAGAGAAGAGGTCACTTTTGCCTGATCAGAAGCGCCAAAGCACGTTCGAGAAGCGGACACAAGAGCCTCCCGACTCAGCACGAGAGAGAAGGGCAGATATGTCTCACACGCATCAGCCAGATCGGCATGCGAGCAGCGGCTTCCTCCTGGGTATTCTCCTTTAAAGAATGCGAGCCGGGTGTGATGCACTTTAACTGAGAGGAAATCGCAGTACTTGCATTCTCCCCCAAACAATCAAAACAGAGAGTGTGTTTTCAGAAGGCTAAATAGTGCTGAATTTAGGATAGATAGGATAGATCAGAACTGATAGGAAGTGAAGCAGTAGAGAGACGGGGGTGATAGAATGGGGAAGGGTCTGTGAGCCGGACTCAAACTCACGATACCCTTGCGGCAAAAGTGCTGAATGTCGGCACACTACCCACAAGGCTATCGGCAACGACCTAATGACTTATATTAAAGGTTTTTCACCAAAAGGTGGTGCTGTCACCAAATTGATGATGTGTGAATTCCATGTTTTTTTGTTTTGTTTTGCCAGCATGTTCTGAAGACGATCTTAGACAAATTTGGTGAAAATCATACCAACTCTGTAGATTGAAAACGTATAACAGTATACCTTTAACACTATCCACCTTGGATAGTACGCAGAAGTACGCCTATGGGTAAGGCTTCAGATTCATTGGATGCTAAAGGTAAATAACCAGAATTACAACTTGCAGTAAACGGTAACTGTTTTGTACAGCTAAAAATAGCTGGATGCAAATGAAACGGAAGGAAGAAAAAGGTAGATACTAGAAATGTTAAAGTGCAAGTGGAACAGTCAATAAAAAAGTGAACAAGCCCCCAAATGACAGAGATGAGTGATGTCTCTCAGAACATTCCCATGATACAAGCATGTTCCCATTATCATTTTGCAACATGCAAAATTGGCCTGTCTCCCGTGGAAAGTGTGTTTCCACTGTGCTTTACTGGCTTGGTCAAAAAAGAACAAAAACAGTTTATTAAATGGTATCTCAAAATCTGAAAATCAGACCATTGCAAGGATTGATGACTGTGTTTGCCGCTTTTAGAAAGCGTAACATTTTAGATCTTTGGAAAGTTAAGGTTAACTGCAGAACATGCCAAGATTAGACATTTTATCATTTTAAAGCATCTCTGTGGTTATGCACATTTCCTCTTTCAATTCTTCTTCTTGATGATGTATGTGTGCTCCAGTGTTATCTGCAAAAAACATTTGCTTCGCTTCAGAGTTTTCCAGGAGTTTAAATTTTGCTTTCTTTTTTCATATCAGTGCAAAACACAGTAAGCAACAATGAGCCTTTTAAAAAATACTTGGGACAGTAAGCAGACTTCAAAATGATGTATTATTATATATGTACTAATTGCTTTACTACTGCTATGAACCATAGATATCATTCTCAAATACCATGATAACTATATGCAATACTATTGTTAAGGCCACTTCTGCAAATGGCTTGATAGCATAAAATACCTGTAAGTGTGATGTAATACTGATAATAAAATAATTTTAAAACGTATGTTTTGCTAATCTTTTTATACCACTTTTTTATACCAATCAAATGCTTACAATTATTTTGCCACACCTCAAAGCCCATTTAAAAAAAGGAAATCTTGCTTCAAAGCCAGATCAGACACACCCAAACAAAACAAGGGAGTCAATGTGTTTACTTAAAGATAAATACTTAAAAACAACAACAAGAACAACTGGCAGGTATGACTGCAGATGATGACAGGATAACGAAATTCTTCCAGGAATAGGGTCAGCAATTCTCTGTTTTAACAATGGTAAAAACATTAATCTAAGAAATGTTCATCTGAAATCATAAAATGTATGAATAAAAGTTAAGTTGATAAACCTAACTCTCTTTTTATATCAGTGCTGTAAGAAACTGAGAAACGGCTTGATTTCATCTGCCAGGATTCTGCAGTGCCCTCTGAACATAGTCTTACAGAAGCAAAAGAAGAATCAATGCATAAATGTTTTAGACAACTATTGCCAAGTACAATGTTTTGATGTCAGTACCGCAAATGTTGATGCTGTAAATTGTTATTGGCTGGCAGTTCTTGACCTCAAACATAACCCAGAGAGGAAAAATATAACATTCAGTACAGTACGTATTTGGACATTTAAGACACATACATTAATATATATGAATGTCACATCATTAAAAAAGCACCATATATATGTTCAACAACATGTTCTAAATCTTTTCAGTGTAGGTTTTAATATTTGGAAACTCAAGAAGTTAGTGGAACATGCATCCTTAACATGATAAACTACACCTGTGGTTACTCTTAAGGACACCACATGGTTAGAAGTTATTGCCAAAAAGCCTCAGAAAAATTAAGTTCAAAAGAGAAGCTGTAGCATCACTCAATCCTTTACCTCTAAATGAGTAAATCCCTAAATGTTGTAAAAAATGGACTAGACTAAACATTGTCTGCATTTTTACAGTTCAGTGAACAGTGATTGAGTTAGTGACTAAGAGTCAGTTAAGCACAGATATACTGTATAGTGGTTCCTAACCACGCTCCTGAAAACCTGATTCATACACACTTTATTCAGGTCATCAGACCATTAATAGAGACTTGAAGACCTGAAATGGGTGTATGAAGCCATCTACACACTGCAACATTTTAGCAATCCTAGATCATCACAGATCATAAAAAAGATTAAGTAAGGGATAATGTACAGGCAGCCGGTAGTTATCGCAGAAATAAGCCCCGACAGTGTGATCAGGACCCGACGCGAAGCGGCGTTTCTGAAATGGAGAGAGTTTTGCGAAAACCTTGGACAGGCCAGAGACTCTGTTCTTGCGTGTTTTTTTTTATTATTATTAAATGGGAAAGCAAATATATATTATTCGTTGTGTAAGTAATAGCAATGTACAGATGGTTAGGTGATTAAACATGATTTGTGAAAATGACATATCCCAGTGTTCTATGCTACGTCAATGCGTCATAGAACTTCGCCTCTGTTACTGCTTTGAAAATGCGACCTCTAGTGGCAAAAACGTACGTATTGTGCCTTTAAAGTTAATGCATTACAATTATTTCTGTCAAATGGTTCATTGCAATTAATAGCATACAAAATAAAAGTATGTGTGTACTGTGTATATTTTGTATATATGACTACACACACATGCAGAGAAAAAAATACGTGATATTTATTTATAATATAAATAATATTAATAACAAATAAACGTATGTAAATATTTTCAAAAAACATACTGTATTAGTGTGTATTTATATATACATAAGAAATAAACACAGAACACACATATATTATAAAAAAAAAAGAAATTTTCTTTTTTGTGTGATTAATCGCGATTAATATTTTGACAGCACTAATCACAATATATTGCATTACCCAATTATGTTGTTCAATTACTCTTTGTGGAAAGAAATGCATTACATTACTTTTGCATTACTTTTTGTCACTTCATGGCTTGGCATCTCTCACCAGTATTGTAGTGACAGGTTTTGCACACGCTTCAAAGACTTTTTATATATACGTAAATAAAAAAAAAATAAAAAAGAGTTTTCATTCATTACCAGCATTCTGTAAGACTAAATACATCAAAACATATAGTGACAGTACAGACATGCCTATTGCAAATCCTACACGGTCAGATTTTGGAACAAAGACTACAACACATAGCGACAAAGCCTGTGGACTTCTTTATGCCTACATATTATTTTGGTATAATGAAGTTAAATATGAACCAGACATTTGTTCAACATCTTTTCATTGGATGGACACAAGCATTCTTTATTTGCTCTACGGTAAATTAATCATTAAGTAAACATGGGCTTGGCCTTCACAGATACAAGTGCTCTTTGTGAGACAATGTCAACATCAGTAGAGCTCTCAAAAGAAGTTTCTTTGTTAGAGATGTGTGCCTTTGTGCACACCTTTTAAAGACATAATCAAAACTATACGTGCAGAGCTCATCATTTAGTCCTATTATGACTAATCTCTTACTTTGTATTAAAACATCAGCAGATTTCAAAGATGCTAAGCTTTGCCAAGGTGTTGCTATGTGTATTTGCAGGTGTTTTGGGAGGTTTTAAGCTGGTTAATAATGTTTTTTGAGTGGTTGCTAGGTGGTTACTTTTTGTTCTAAGTGTAAAGAAGTCTCTATAATTGTGTCTGAATATGCCTTCTACCATACTATGCGATAAAAGAGTAAAACAAAAGAGTAGTATGTCAATATTCGGAAAAACTATGGGGACCTGTGCATGACATGCAAGAAAAAAATTAAGAAATCATGCACAGGATTTACTAATTTGTTCCCTCATTTTAAATAAACTGTGCGCACAATTTACTACTTTGTTCGCTAGTGCTTGTGCAAGTAAGGCATTTTTTTTTATATCGCTCATAAATGTTAGAGAGAAATAGCACGGATTCTGGAAGAAGAAGAAACTTTTGAGAGTGCATGTGTTGAACGCATATGTTCATGCTTATATGTTCATGATATGTTCATAGTTCAGAAAACTATTCAACACTTTATTCTCTTCCGTTTCAAATCAGCGTAAGGCAGTAAAATAGCATGGCTGCATCAGTGAATACGTTTTTAAATTGCTTTTGCATTTGTTAATAGTATGGGGTAGGTTTAGGTTTGGGTTTGGTGTAGGGGATATTTCCAGTAATATTTCCAATGAGCCTGGGTCGCGAAATCTCTTTAAAGGTGTTCATGGTTTATGATTTTAAATCCAATGTCCACCAAGAAAAACGTTTCAATGGTTTGGATCCTCTTGGATAAACCTTTGCATTCCCAAAAGTAACTTTGCATTTGCTCACAAACTGTTGTGGAGGAAATAATATGAGGTGAAGGCAAAAACTAAATGTTAGTGATTTAACACTAACAAAGTTTCTTAAGAGAACAAAAACAAAAAAAGTATTGAAATCCAATTGCTTCTCCCTCCCTTTGTTTCTGCATCATCTCCTGCTCCCATTTCTCTTCTCTTTATAACTTCTTTCTAAAGCCAATACATTGCATATGTGTGCAAGAAAAACGAAGAAAGATTGCAGAATGCTTTGCATGTCCTCACAGTTTTCTCAGAATGGTACTTCTATCTACACTGTCATGTCTCAATGCCAGCAAATCTGGGCCAGCTGTGTGCTGTCCTCCTCTTTTCCCCTCTTATCAGCTGCCCACAGCTGCAGCAAACACAGACAAAGGGCGGCCCTTGAAAAGATCTCACCTGCTGATACTATCGCTGCTCTACGCTCTGTGAGCCAATAGACGGTTCTCTTTGATATGAGCGCCTGTTGACTTTAGAGAATGCCACACTCAAACACATGGCCTTGAGCCCGAAACAACTGTGGGGTGTGTAGTATAGAGGACTGTGTTGATCTAGATCCCGAGATTCCAAGCGGCTTGATGATTAAACGCTCCATATAAGAGCCACTATTATTCACTTCATTAGTTGCTATGGTTGGGGCTTTTTACATTGGTGGGGATGGGCTCTGTTCTATGTCCTAGTGAGCGTGCTTGCTGTCTACGACATAGACAGCATCATATCCCAAATGGAACCACGTGATTGGAACCAAGTGACTGTTGAAACACTCTACATGAGCAGAAACTCATGTCATGTCACAAAAAACAAAACAAAAACAGTAATACATAAATAAACAAACACTTGGTAACATAATTGGTAAAACTTTCAAATTATAAAATATAGAACTATGATAACTTAAATAAATAAATAAATTGTAATTGATTGTAGCCTAGAAAAAGTATACAATGTAAAATTTATTCAGTAACCTATATTATTATTATTATTATTATTATTATTATAGTGCTGTATTACATAAATATATGTGT
>JAUCMU010000014.1:182018-192652 GCA_032275025.1 Enteromius treurensis | reverse complement strand
TTTGACGTGGATTTGATCGTACGAACACTCTAAGATCAAATCAGTGCGTAAGAAAGTTTTATAAATGAGGCCCCTGGTTTTGCCCACTTTTTTAAATTTCTAAAACTAAAAAAAATAAGAAAAGTTAATTGCTCTATTGTAAAACTTACATGGTCTCATGGCATAAACATATCTTGATGCATGTTTTAGCAAGACATAAAACACGTACCAATAAGTACATATCACTGCAGGCAGTTTTGATTAATAAAGTGTCATTTTCACGCAATTAGTTGAAGATGACCATGATGACAATATTAATATGCTGGGAGATTTGAAAACTGCGGCTTTTGAATGCTCCCTTAGAGATAGAGTGAGGAGATTGATCAATCGGGAGGAGCTCGGAGTAGACCCGTTGCTCCTCCACACGAGAGGAGCCAGCTGAGGTGGCTCCGAATTCCGAATGCCTCCCGGGCATGTCTCATTGGGAGAAGACCCTGGGGAAGGCCTACGACACGTTGGAGGGACTATGTCTCTAGATTGGCCTGGGAACGCCTCTGTCTTCTCCAGGAAGAGCTGGAGGAAGTGTCTGGGGAGAGGGAAGTCTGGGTGTCCCTGCTTAGACTGTTGCCTCCGCGACCCGGCCAAGAAGATGGATGGATGGATGGATGCTTTTGAATGTTAGCATCACACATATCCAGCTTCATATTAATGGATTTTCATAGACAATAGGTTTGTTCAATATCTCATTAAGAACTGAGCAGCTTCGGTTCAAAGCCTGTGTAACTATGGTTCAACAAAACAGTTTAAATCTGCATATAAGGAAGCTGAAATAGCACAGTTGCATCAACAAACCAGTTTTTATATCAGTTTTGCATTTGTTAACACTATTGGGTAGGTTTAGGGTTGGATTTGGTTTAGGGCATATTTCCAACAAGATACAATTCTGAACCGCTGCAATACATACCTAAAGCAACGTAATTAAACACAGCAATATGTCCTTATGTCAACATAATTAAAACGTGCCGGAGTTCACATATTGAATCTGTGTTTTAGTGCCATCCAGTGGATATTTCTCTTTGAAACTGAGGTGAAACATGCAGTAAGGTATGTAAAAATGGTGTTGCACAAAAAGTGCACAGAGGTACATATTTTTATGAGACCACGTTGTAAAAATTAGATAAACCTAGAAACATTTGGTGGTTCACTTGTAGTAGTACTGTATATTAGCTAATGAATACAATAAGGTTAATACAATATGGGTTATATATATAAATTCTCAATTTCAAATGCATGTAACAAGCATATTCTGGAGTAAGAAAACAAACCTTATGCTCCTGTCACTGGAACTACAGATGGCATAATGAGCTTTAAGTTTTCTCTCAAATTCAGTTCTGAATCTCCCATAAACAAATCAACAAAATGCACATAACCTGTTACACAACAATCAGTCGAGATAGAGAGAGACCATTGTGCTTGGATCTTAATTTTCCATTTTTATTATAAACAGCATTTATTGAAAATAAAATTGAGCAATGTGCAGATCATTTTTGAAACTACATATACAATTGTTCCTATTATAATATATGCAACATCTATTTGTATGTTTAATGAACCTCAATGAAAATTTGTCACCAATTTCAAGTTACAGCTCAGCATTTTGCAATGTTAAATCAGTTTTTCAGTCTTTTGTCTCATTTTCAGTTTTATATTTACATTAATTATCATTCATGTCACAATTTCACTTTCCAATCCTTCTGCCATAATACTATACACACGCCACTGGCTGACCTTCGAGGTGCTTTTACTGGCGTCCTCTAGACCTCTGAGTAGCCCGTTGAGGTGAACGTTGGGCTGTTTGTAGAGGTGCCCGTTGAGGTGCCTGCTGAGGTGTTTGTCGTGGCTGTGCATTAGAAGTAGCATTGAGTAAGGCACACCCAGATGTCAGACAGACCCCAGGAACTCCACGTAAACCAGTATGACCCCTCAAACCAGGCTGGCCAACATGGCCTCTCTCGCCCACACGCCCTGGTTGCCCATCAAATGCCTGGCCAGGTCGTCCACGCTGACCTAGTTATGATATGTGAAAAATATTTAATAATTTAATAAATAATAATAATAAATAAATGAAAAGTTGCATAGACTAGTAATGTGCCAGTGAGACTCTCATCAGATGATGTTTGTGTGGTTGAAGAGGCGAATTCTTATTTATTGTTATGTTACCCTTTGGTCCCTGCTCTCCAATGTGGCCAGGAAGGCCATAGCCTTTAGCTCCCTTGTCTCCTGGTTCTCCCCTGTCACCTGTGGCAAACACATTTCACCATTTTATGAAAAGATAGTTTAATGAAGACAAATAAATGTTGGTGTCAGTTATTATCAGAATGAACCAGTCATTTCATCCATTTGAGTGGCATTACATGTTATATTTTCAACAGCAGAATTGCAATCATTAAGAATCAGGATATCATAACGCAGCCAAAAACACTTCTGTTCGTTTGTCATGTGATTCATTCATGGATGATCCTTCACCAGTTGGTGAAAAGGTTCTTTATACTGATTAGCAATGTGTGTGCTGAGGTCATTCCTGAGTTAATGTATAAAGTGAAAGTAATGGCTTGTTTTTCGTGACAGAAAAGCCTCTACCAAACTTTTGACATGAAATTAGCAGGTGCCAATTGAAGAGGGGATAATTTAAAATATGAATATATATATAAATATATATATATATATATATATATATATATGCATATATTAACAGTGGATCTGCAAATATTATTTTTAAATCGTATTTGGCAGATACCATAATTGTGTGTCTGCAGTATGTGTATGCAACCACTTTATTATGGTCAGAATCCATGCGCTGTGTTTATTTTCTCAGTCTCTGACATGACAACTCTCATAGAGATTAGCATGGAAATTGACATTGGGTCTTTTCATATTATACTTTTATATAGTACGTTTACGTATACTATGTTTATATAGATTTGATTCTGTCACAACGAGGTAATATCATTGGTAAGTGTTCTTTAAATACTTTCTTTGATCTATTCCTCAGTTGCACCTGTATACTCATTTGACTCAATAATGCAGTTTGGCAGAGGAGTCGCACATCTGCTCGTGTTTAATCAAGCTTTTTTTCTTCTGCTGACGCTTGCAGACTAACATTGCTTAAGGACACATGCACTGATTTGTATTTATTTCATGACACACCATCCCATTCCAGAAGACAGTTCCTTGTGAAGATGAATCCGTCACATGGGCTGCCCAGTTTTCCCGCTGAGTAGTATTTGTTATGCTGGTTCACTGTGCATGAACACAGCCAAGAGCAATAAAGGCAGATAACCATCCATAGCATTATTGCTTCTTGACATGTTCTTCATTTGTGAGTTATTACGCTATCTGACACCTGTTCAACTGCATTTATTGATGTGAAGGAACCAACATGATGGACCACACTTGTATTGGTACATGTCCAATAAGCTACTGTTTGGATTTCAGTGTGAAAATAGTTTACCTAGTGAGCCCTGTTTTCCTTGGTCACCGGGTTCTCCATAGAATCCCTGCTGCCCAATTTCTCCTTTAAGACCATCAATGCCAGGATCACCCTATTGCAGAAATAACAAATTTAGCTATTTTTAGCAATCAAGTGTGTAAATTGTGTGATGAATGTTTCCTTTTTCTTTGCTATGCTGATCCTCAAAAAGCCTCTTCGTGCAGTTTATTTAAATTTTTTTCACAACCCTCAATTTTACAACCTTTTACGTTTTACATGCTTGAATTTAAGGCTCTGTGAACTTTTATTCGCCTTTGGGCCTCTTGAGTGAATATGTTCGAGAAGTCTGAAAAAAAGATCTGCTTGAGAAATATGGAAAGGCTTTCCACTCCAGTGAAGGTGGGATTCACTCCAAAAACCATTCAACACAGAGCCACAAGTGCCTCGTCTGTGACTTCCTATTTGTCTTCACGGGGACTTGGAAATTCTGAATGTTTTAATTCCAACCTATACTGCCAAACACTGCGGCACGCTCTCCAGAGGCCTTCACACTTTGTACATATCAGACTTGACCTAGAAGAAAGTTGATGTATGGACCATGTTCTTCCTCAGTTTAGTATGGCAAAGATAGGTTTAACATGTGCAAACTGTGATGTCTTAAACAAACCACGTCTAAACGCTGTTTGTTTCCAAGGCCGAGCAAAATTAATACTGTTCCAGGATTGTTGTGAGCTTATTCTTCTCAGAGGCGGGTAACTTACGGGAGGTCCAGGTGGTCCTTTTGGTCCTGGGGGACCTGGAGCGCCCATTGGCACGTCTCCATAGAGTGGACACACAGCCGCACAAGTCCTTTTCACTGAGTTGGCGAACATGGACATCTGCTCCAGCACCACCCTCTTGCAGACCTCGATAACATGTTGAGCAGGAAGAGTGGGGCCCTAAGAAAGAGATCATTACCACTGAAACATGGAGCTCAGATCCGAGCACTCCTTGCCCATGGTAGTCTGGAAACGGGTGGCTGTGTAATGAAGGAGAAACACATACGGCCAACAATACTTCACCAGCCTCATTATGGATTTACAGCCACACTAAATGAAAACCTTGCTCTGAGCTGCAGAGAAAGCCGCACTAATGAGAAAGCGTTTACTAGCGATCTTGACACCAAAATGGTTACCACATATTTCATGCATGCTATGCCAAGTGCCACAAGGGCTGAATACCCCAGAAGCTTTGAAGGTTTTGTCCAAAGGTAAGGCTTGTTAGTCAGCCGGGGGAAATGCAAATGAAAACACTTAACAAACCTGTAAATAAGACATTCATTAAGGCTTAAGTAAGGAGGAAAGGAGGTTGAATTTCACCTTTCTTGGGACCTTTGTTTACTTTTGCACACCCTCCGTTGCTTAAGGGCCATAACGTAAAGTCCGTCAGGCAGGTGGAAGCATTTTTGGCAATACGTACAGGTAATAGAAAATGGAAACACAGTAGCTTCTACTATATCTGTTAAGATAAAGAGATGTGTTTCGATACATAATAATATGTTTGGTCAGAGAGCTGCATACTACGATCATTCTGTTTCAATCAGTTTCAACCAATTATGATATTGTAATGCATTGCAATGTTTTGTAATGTGACATATCACAATGTGATGGTGATACCCAGCCAAGCCTATGATTTAGTAACATATCTAAAATCACCAAAGGTTGCAGGTTTAATCTGGCCTAAAAAAAGACTTCGTGTCTTTACGCAGACAAGGTGACTGGCTCTTTGAACTGAAAGGGATGAGACTTTCTTGTCAGGTTTCTCTCTCCTCAAAGCAAGCAACAGGAAGAAGGTTAGACTTACTGGTGGACCTGGTGGGCCCTGAAAGCCCACTGGACCACCGTCTCCTCTCACTCCCTTGGAGCCTACACGGCCTTTTCTACCCAGATCTCCAACAGGGCCTCGCTTTCCTCTACTTCCCTGTTGTCCTGGCACACCGGCGTCTCCTGCCTGGAAAACAAACAAATACAAACACACCCATAAACAAGCAAGTTCACTTTTATACTGTGTACATATTTCTGAACGATATCTCGACAGAACGTCTGGAAAGAAATACGACATGGAACGCAAACAATACGCTGATGTGGCAATTGGTCGCGTCTTTCCAAAACCAGCTTTGTAAATGTAATCCAACTACATTTTTGCGGCTGTTGTGGACAGACCAGACCCATCGCTGCTAATGCTTAGAAGTTGTCTCAATGGTGTTAATTAAACAGAAATGTGAACAATCTCTGAGACACTCTTACCCTGCCTTTAGGTCCTTTGACTCCCTTTGCACCCTGTGGAAACAATGTGGCGTTGTGAGAAACTAGAACCATATGATAATGGAAATGTGTCAACAGGAAATGAAATGCATTTTAGTCAACAACTACCTTCTCCCCTTTGCTTCCCTGGACCCCTGGAATGCCGGTGTCACCCTGGAAGATACAAAAGCAACATTTTTAAAAAAAACAGTTTTTAAGGTGTTACAAGAGGAAACCCTGAAATGATGGTGATGCTTTCATCGCTTTGTGTTTGTGTGAAAAGAGAACTGTAAAAGTCAGAGGAAAACCATTTGCTGTAATGTGTCCTAATCGGAAAATTGCCTTGGAATTTGACACATTAGCCTGAGATCTAATTTTGTGCTCAACTGCTCTACAGACGCTCTACACAACAGACATGATGTTCCAAGTGTTTGCTACAATGTTCCTGCTACCAGTGACTACATTTCTTTTTTTTTTCTGGATGGGTGCACATTTGAATTCTAGACTGAGGGTCCCATTTCCTTCACTAAAATGAATGGTACTTTCCATTTTCTAACTTTTGCATGCTTTCCATTTTCTAACCATGTATATTACATTACATAACAAGTTAATACACAATCAGGCAGTTACCTTGATGTCCAGTCATTCAACTTTCACAAAGTATGTTCTGTTAAATGTGTCTTTACAGCACTTAAGAGTCACCAGTGCTTATGGCGAAAACTATGTGATTCTGAAACGTTTAGATAACAGATGGGACTGAGGGAAGAGATGTGTTTCTTTTAACGCCATATAATCCTTTACTATCTGACACTAGAGTCCCTGTGAATATCAGATTGTTTGCAAATATGTCGATGCAAAGTCTTGTCTGCAGTGCCACGTTTAAATGAAGAGTGGAAATCTTCTCAGATCTTCTCAGATATCAGCAAAGGGCTGATGCTGGAATGAGAACAGAGCAGCCAGCAGTTTCAGTCTAACACACTTTGTAGTGTGACTGCGCTCAGAGCCAAGTCACTGTATAAGCGGCCAAAAACTGCTGTGCTAACCAGTGAAGAGCTGCGCTGCTCAGACATGACTCCAGTGTGAAAACATGTTCTGTGCTTTCAGATGACGGTGGGTGTGTTCTGGCTTTTCTCCATTCACTTTTTTTGTGAATGGGTGAGTTCCCGCTTTCTCAAGACGATATTGCAGCAGTTTGTCAAGGATTAAACAAATCTGATGACACGTTGTATTAGTATACATTTCACAAGTGTTTAAATGGTTGTCCATCACATCAGATGGTGTGCTGGTTACTGTACATGCTCAAAGCACACTGATTCAACATGCGTACAGTAGATGCCAAAAAGAAAATGTGGGCCTCATTCCCCCCTTTATTTTAGACTGTGGATCGTGGGATATCTGGCTACACTAAGCCAATACTGACACATGATCGTATACATCTGCAGTGACCCCTCTATAAAGTTTTCTGCATGACAGAACTTTGATGAACTGATGTAGTAAATATGTTAGATTTACAAGACAAGGATTTAAAGGAGATGATTTGAATCACACCTTGTCCCTAGCCATGTCTAGCGATTTTATGTCTGTTTGTCTCTTAAAAGATTCAAAATGCCCTTTTATAATGAGAAATTTGGGTTTTTTCACAATTTAGTGGAGATCATTACCTTGGGGCCTGGTCTGCCGGGTATTCCCATGTGCCCCTATGAAGACATGGCATGTTTTAGCATTTTGGAGGGTATGAACTTTTATTTCAAAAGCTTTGGAATATTTGGAATATAGCTCACCGTTCTTCCAGGGGGCCCAATAAATCCCGGTCTTCCTGGCTTTGCAGCAGAGCCCTTGTAACCTTGCGGCCCCTGGAGATTATAGCACTTTATAAATGTACCAGAAGGCGGGGTGTAATTTTAAGTCCCAGGTAAAATATTAAGGTGGTATTTACAAAAGTCACATATATCTCACTGCAGTGGTCATTTCTTCACTCAAGCACTTACTGTTAGTCCAGGAGGGCCCATTTCCCCCAGAGGCCCTTGTTCACCTTTTTCACCCTGTGAAAAAATATTTATTCAAGTTACATAAGCATACGCACAACTACACCCAATCAAACAGATGCCTTTGTAGAGATATAATTCATAAAGGACTTAGATCATTTTGGTTCCCAGTAATTCTTTTGGAATTTTCAGAGTACTTAATGTAAATGTATACATCACCAATTAACAAACTAAATTGTTCTAACTGTTCTAACTCGCAACTAAAACAAAAAAAATTGCTGTGGTGCTATACATTTAGTAGCTACAAAATACAACTGTTTGATTCAGAGGAAGAGTATCAATAAGAGTTAGGTTACCCTTTCACCAACTTGTCCTCGTCTTCCCTCAGGTCCCTGCGCTCCTTGATAAGCCTGCATGTGGTAATACCATGAGGTTAAATGCAAACTAGTGGGCATGAAACAAAGTTCAGCTGAACGGGCATTCTGTACCTCAATTCCAGGGTCTCCATCTCGCCCTAGCAAACCTGGATCACCAACTATACCCTGTCATATTCAAAAGAATCAACACTAGACATTCAGCAGACATTGGTCAACACAATTTTTGTCATCATAACTGATTGACAAGTAACCAACCTTTTCCCCTATTCCTCCAACTTTTCCTTTTGGGCCTTGAAGACCCTGTAAAGAGTAAAAAAGATATCTACTGAATGCGCCATCGTTGTTTCTATCATCCATCTGACTGTTTAAAGCAGCATGATTTTGCGAAAACTAGAATACCTACTGGCTTTCCCTTTTCCCCAGGTGTTCCTCGCTCACCGGGATCGCCCACAATTCCCTGTCACAGAGCAGAGAAAGACTATAAACAAGCAGAGAAATTCCCATGACATTGTATAATGTATAACAAAAAAGGCCAGCTTTGCTGCTTGTGGTGACAACAGATTATATATGGCAGGATGTCTACCAAGTTTTGTATGTGATCTAAAAAATTGAGCCTTATTTTTCCTCAAACCACCACATTTTTCAAAGCTGGCATTTGTAAACAATTTTGTTGATGCTCAAATCATGTCCCTGCAGAGAGTTTCATTCCTCTTCAAACCCCAAAAGATCAGGCATTTCAAACTTGTGGTGATTCCCCGAGGCATTGCATTTCTTTTACCAGCCTGTAATGTTTATAAAATAATAATAATAATCCTAATAATAGTCTTTATTTTGTTTATTTACAAAGGTTTCTTTTTTGGGAAAAATTACAACCCACAGAGTCCTTAAACCTTTCACTTTGACCTCCATAAATACAGAAACATGCACAAGCATAAATGATCCAAGGAGGTGTCAGATTTTAAATTTAAGATCACTCCATTGGTTTTAAATGTCATGCAGCACATTGCAGAACGTCCCCAGTGTGTTTTTATACCTGCCGACCCCGTGGTCCTCGAGATCCTTCAGCTCCAGTTAAGCCTTCATTTCCCTGTTCCAGGAAGGAATGGGAATTTTGAGATTTCCAACTAAACACAGCAACGCATGTTTTAGAGACAATAACAAACCAGAGTGAGGGAGCAAGCATACCTTCACTCCCTGATAGCCCGCAATCCCCTCGTATCCCCGTTCTCCTGCTGCACCCTGGGAGATGTGGTGGGGAGCGAATGAGTCATTCATATCCCCAATAAAGCAATCCATCTCACATCTATTTTATCGAAGCAAATTGTTTTCCAACAGAACTTACAACTTCCCCCTGCTGGCCAGTCTCGCCCCTCTCTGCAGGTGACCCTCGCACTCCCTTTGATGAGACACACAACATAACACTTACATAATGATGTGCTTAAGCTGTGATACAGCACTTCTCTTTGTGTATCTTAATGTGGTTAATGCAAAAAAATATTGCAACAAGGTACAACAAGTCCCAGTAGTAGACTACAATAATGCTGTTTTTACCTTATGACCTGAAGCTCCTTTGAGACCTTTCAGACCTTTAGATCCTCTGTCACCCTGTGCGATAAAAGATGATTTGTTATTGTAAACCTTTGGATGCAAAGGTACAAAGACATCAAAATAGAGCTCAGCACTTGGGTGATGTATTACCTCCTGGCCTCGAGGTCCTCTCATGCCCTTTTCCCCCTTGATGCCGTCTTCACCCTGTGGAATGCGTGTTGATTGGATCTGTACAATAATACCAACCACAGGACTGTACAATGAAGCCACTCACCTTAGGCCCAGGTTCTCCTATATGTCCATAATCTCCAGTGTTCCCACGTATCCCCTGCAACAAGAAGTTCTGATGTGAATGCTTGCAAGATTGCTTGTAATTGTAAATAATATGTAACAACAACAACAACAGATGTAGACTTTAATTGGCCAATAATGTTGGCCAATGACATAAAGAACTTGGTTTACGGTGCTGGAAAAAGGCAGCATGTATTCCACTATATGACAGCCTGGAGCAACAGAACGGCTGGAAATGGTTCCCTCCATGTTTTTATAAAAATGCACTTGACCATACAAGACCATATAACTGAACAACTGCCAGTAGCCTCCATGGTTAAAAAAAAAATGGGCAAACTGTGGAAATCTTAAACTGCATGAGCGCTGTGTATAGTTTTTCTTACTAATTCTTTAAAAAATAAATTGCAACAATGGATTAAATACAAGATTTAATGCTTCAAAACAGTTGTTCTTGCATCACAGGAATCTATTGTGAAATTTGGCCTGATTGTGTAATATTTCTTCCTTTTTTAAATTTGTAAGCTATTATCAAGTGCCCTGTTATTTGCACTTATCATAATTTTTTGATTCTCTGGAATTGATTTAAAGGGGGTTAGTTCACCCAAGAAGTGAAGTTTTTGCAAATAAACTATTTCGAGTAGGAGCGCGGTTGATTAATCACAGCTGGCACCTCATCATCTGA
>JAUCMU010000014.1:166141-181918 GCA_032275025.1 Enteromius treurensis | reverse complement strand
GGCTCGCCCCCCGGACAGTACGCCACATATGCTGAACTTTATCCTTTTTGATTATGAGGAAGCGCGAACTCTTGAATAAAAATTATCTCATTAATTACTCATCCTCATGTTATTCCAAACCCTTACGACCTCAGTTCATCCTTGGCAGACAAATGAAGATATTTTTATTGAAATCTTTGATGAGAGCTTTCTGACCCTGTATAGACAGCAATGAAACTACCACGTACAAGACCCAGGACATTGCTAAAACAGTCCATGTGACATCAGCGGTTCAACTCAAATTTTATGAAGCTACTAAAATAATTTTTTGTGCGCATAAAAACCCCTAAAATAACAGCTTTGTTCAACAATTACTCAGGACGCTAATAGCTTGACAGCGCATTTTAACATTTTTTTCAACTATGTCCTTTAGACATTTCTGGACCTTGAACGTGGTAGTTCTCTTGCTGTCTATGCAGCGCCAAAAAGATACCGGATTTCATCTTGCACATTTGGAATGACACGAGTCGATAATGATTGAATTTTCAGTTTTATTTGAAATGGTTAACTAGAGCTGAGACACTCCCATTTCACACTAGATATGTAAGTGCAAGCAACGCATATTTCCCTGCTTGGCGAGGCGATACATCACCACATAGCAGAAGTGACAGTACTGCTATCATTTCGGAGCTGAGATTATTTTTGACTTAAGAGTTTTATTGTATTTTAGAAGACACACTATTGACGACAACAACACAAAAGCTCAAAATTGTACTGCACATCATGTTATATTGTTAAGGTCTTGTATGGTTACATGCAACACCATTGCATTAGAACATTATTGTGATTATAAAGAAATGCACTTGACCTGTTTCTTTCAAACCTGTATCTGTTGGCTTCAAACGCTGCCAGTATGAGTGCACAATGTGTGCCTCTGCTCTGCTTACATTTCTAGCAGTCTTGTTAACACACTCCCCATCGGTCCCCATATTCTGTCACTGCTCTTTTGCATAATGTTGATCTCTGCTCAGCTTTCTCACACTGAAGCTGCTTTGCTCAAATGACTTTACCATTACCAAATGCTGAGTCAATTAACACAATGAGCAACCAGCTCCCTCAGTACATTAAGCTCTCTTCTGCAGCCACATTGTGCAATTAGTGGATTACTGTAACCTCTGGGAAAGACTTTTACAAACTCCTCTTAGCACAGAAGAGACCACACACAACAGCAGATGTACAGTGTTTTTGCAGGGAAAAATGCACTCAGTAGCCCCCAGCAGGAAGGCAGTAAACACAAAGTTGCCCCCTCTGCTGCTTATTTCATCAGATGGATCCACTCTCCCAGCGGCCTGACTGTAATGGATTACCAACAGTGTGGGCGTGTATCTGGCTAGGAGATGGTAGGAAGAAAAGAAGGATAGGGCATGTGTGTTTTTGGAAAGAGAGGATAGATTCTATGACCGATTTACAGAAGCATCTTCAATGTTAATACTTTAAAAGGAGCTCCGCCACATGCTGCCGGGGCTGACTTTTAAAGATATTATTCTAGCACACCACAGAGAACTGGACTCAGATCAAAGAGGTAAATTAGTCATAACTCTGGGGTGGAAAGAATCAAGTTTACCACCCAAGGTCGCTCACGAACATGAACTGTGCTTGCATAGCCCAAATGTATACAAGTAATTGGATCCTGATGCGCTATGCCATGTCCTTTAATTAAGCTGATCGGCAGATACTGTCCTGTATATTTGCAGTGCCTGTTTAGACTCTAATGGCTTTGCTCCCTTGAGTTTGTCTCAGAGACTGATGCCACAACTGATTTTTCCGTTTATTTATTTATACTACTTAAACTCAAAAGCAAATGGGTTTACGGTAAATATAACGATTCTGGAAGCATTTTAAATCATTTATTCACATTACGCATGCTGTCCAGGAACGTTTCTGACAGACTGCAACAATAAGGTTCCGGAAGTTAAAATACTATTATTTTTTAGTTCTATGATGGCAATGTAAACCTATTAAGAACTACCATAATTGCCAGCAGAGAAGAGCATGATGGATTGAGCTTAACACTTCATTTGATCTGATTAGTTTTCAGTGAAAGCACAACAAGCTTGTGCTGCTTCTGCATTTGGAGAATGTGTGAACTTGGCATTAACATTGTTGTCAACATTGACATTTTTGACTCTGTTTATGTCCATCTCACCATGTTGCTGAACTCATGAGATGTATCAGACCTCATCAATGGCATCAGTGAATAACACATTCATTCATGTATTGTGCAAAACTGCTCACACATTCACCAGTCAGTGCATAATGAATGCATGAGAGTGGAAATGTATCAAGTCAGAAAGTTATAGGCTTTACTTTGCGTGATGTTCACTTAGCTTCTCAAATGACAGAAAAAAAGAAAAAAAAAATCGATTTTGAAATCTGATCCGACCATTAAGACATTAAAGATATCCAAAAGCCTGACTGTAATCAGATTTAAAACCTCTTGGATGGTGTGGATCGGGTTTGTAAAATAGGGGTTTTGTGTGGTTCAGGCTAAAAACAGCTAAAGGGATTTGTGCCATATAGTGTATGCCAAAAAATGCTTTCTTGTTGTCTGAACAAAGCCAAGAAGTGCTTAGAAACCTTCCCAGAAAACTAGAGATGGTTGAACTTTCTAGTTCATGCAAGAAATTTAGAATAGACATCTCAGATCAGTGATAAGAAATCTCTGTGTTTATCCGGTTTGGCTGGTTAGCATGCAACTGTCAACCTTTGTCAGGTCTTTAAAAGCATTTTCTCTATCATCAGCCATTAAATGTAGTCTGATTATCTTATATAAAAATATAGTACTGTAGATGCCTTCCCATGCCTAACTCTTTTTTGGAGGTTTCTTAAAAGCATTGTTCCATTGTCATGATGTCATATTAATGTGATTAATTACATGGAATTTACAGAATTTAAATGGTTGGTTTCAAATCTAATACTTAAAAGAAGTACCGCTGATATGAATGAATTATAGATCTATTTGGTTTGTCCTTTTAACAGTGCCTGCAATTGTCAGTTTTATTTTTTTTTTTATTAAAAATTATACATTCTAAATACCACATACCTGTCACTCAAGCACTTATGGTGGGCTCCAGTTAACGTACAACAGCTACAGCCTATCACTGACTGTAATTACGGCTTCTGTCAGTAAATAGAAATCTACCACAGGATGCTCTGCTGAATGAGGCAAGCCACAGTGTTTACCATTTTCTTGAAGCTAGTCCTGACTCTTGTTTCCATCATGCTGTACTTCAGTAATGCTCCTACTGCCATTTTCCACAACTTCACTTCCCAGACAGGATCAATTCCAGGTTAATTCCCTCTCTTCTTTCAATCCTATTTGCGTTCTTTCATTCCTGACAGTGCATGTTTGTCCATTAATACCCTCTCATTAAACTCAAACGACCAGCGACTGCTGCTTGTTGTTTGTCCAACTCAAACACAGCAGAGTCCCACACTAAGGTGAGAGATTTCAGACAGAACTCTTACCCAGTTTCCCACTCTGCCTGGGTCTCCCGTATTCCCTGGCAGGCCTCTGTGACCCTGCGGAAGAAGGACACACTTGTAGAGATTGCACAGCAGACGTTATTGGTTAGGAAGAGAGAAGCGAGGTTTTTGGCCACCTTGGGTCCTGGCTGTCCCTGGACACCCGGCTGTCCATATACACATTTACAGGTGGCTCTTCCTCTTCCAGCAGTTAAGCCAATCTCAGCATATCCTCCGCACTGTAGAGAAACGAACTGATGAGAACAGGCCTACGACCAGCTGACAGCTCATGCGGAAGAGGGCAAGAGCCCACACACGGGACAGCTGACTCACCACACTGGACAGCTCACAACAGCCTTCAGAGTATGCCTGATCCGCATCGCAGGACACCTCCATCTTTTGCAGATCCACCTGCACAAGCACAGAGGTTCAATGCATAGCTTAACAAAGTTCTTTCACTGAGGATGCATAAAAAAAGTGTAAATATATATATATATATATATATATATATATATATACATATTTTGTTTGTTTTTATTGACAGTTAGGCAAAGCAAACTTTATAAATTCCCTTGAATTGTTGCGAAAGAAAATTTTTGATGCACACTGGTTGTGTATTCAGAGTCTACAAGTCTACAACTGTTGTACTGTCTGCGTTTATAAACTACAAATTTAACCTAAAAAGGCTTTGAAATAGTATACTTGCAAGTATATTACTAGTATACTAGTATACTTACAATCTGAGACTTGATTAAATGAGGAAGCAGGTCATCAAAAATGGCAAAATCTCAGCCTGTCACTGTTACTCTTAATTCTCATTTGCTACTCCACAACTTAACATGTTTCAGTAGGTTATAAGATCAACGATTTGATCTGCAATTAAAAATAATAACTAATAGTTTGTTACTTTGTGTCGAAGATAATATTTTTTTCCACAGGATTCATTGTTTGAATGGAACGTAAATGATGACAGCATGTCCAATCGGCCTGATAATTCCTTGTTATGCAGTACTTAAGTCTGTCCCTGGTACTCACCGAAACCGAGCGGTCACCTACAGCCCTCTTGACGATGGAGGTAAATCCTTGGCGGATCACGGGCCGTGGCTCATCCAAAGGCTCCACGCTGACCTCCTCGCAGTCCACCAGCAGCTTCACCTGCTCTCCTTTTACACTCAGTGCCAGCTTGTGCCACTCACCGTCAAAGAGTTTTTCCACCCTCTGAAAGGTCCGCAGCATCTGTGTGCCTCGTGGGCTTGTGTAGAAGAAATCCAGGGTTTTAGTAGCACCCTGAAAACGAAGGCCCACTTGGTCATGTCCTTTAGGATCGCTGACTTGCCACAGATTCCAGGATGTTTTAGCTGTGTCCTTGGGGACTTTGAAGGTGGCGATGACAGAGTAGTCCGATGGTAGACCGCCCGGGTAGATGTCACTAGATGAAGAGATCGGTGACAGCATATATGCAGTTCACAGGAAAAGGAGAAATTAAAATTTCAGTGCAAACAAAGCCAGAAAAATCAACTGCTGAACATCTGCATAAAGTAGTGGTGTAAATGATTCAATAAAACACTCATTAAGACATTGAAATAGGTTACACTTTATTTCGATAGCCACTTCAGGCATTCTACTAACTATAAGTAACTTTGTGAGTGTTAGGGTAGGTTTAAAAGGATAAGCTGACATATACTTGAAAGTCAGTATGTTGTGGACACATCAAAATAAAAAGTATTAGAAGATATTAAGAAGACAGTCTACTAGTACTCTAATGACTGCTAGTTGACATGGAGCTGAAGAGTTACTTAAGTGGACTATCAAAATGAAGTGTTACCCTTAAAAATCTCTCCACTAATGCAGAACCGAATGTATTTGTAGCACTCACAACCGCAAAACTGTTGGACAGAACCTGAGCCAATTAAAATGCATGGACTAGAGCTAACTCGTATACAATGGAGATAATGTATTACAATTATAAATATCACGAAAATAATAGGTTTAGTTTAAGCAAAAAAATTGTCTCTTAAATGCTGCATTTAGGCTGCGGCCCTGGATACAGTCATGGTAACTCCATTATCAAATATATATATATATATATATATATATATATATATTGTGGTACTGTATCATCACCATATTTAAAACATGCTAATAGCTTGATAACCTTTAGTACATATTCAGTTTAACAGTGGTCTTTTGCAGTGACCTTTTGTGAAGCTTTGCATTAATCTAAACCAAATGGTCTCCGATTGTTTCCAATTCAGTTTTCTGCTCCTGTTTGTTTTTAAAGAGTACCAGTTTGTTGAAATTAGCAGTTAATGTTTCCAAGAACAATGTTCATTTACACACAGTGTGGTTCCACGGCTCTCTCGTTTTCCCTTTTGATGTTGTTGATCCCACTCTGCATCCACATTTGGTGGTTGTTTTACAGTCATGTACTTCTCATGATTATTTGGTCAAGTAAGGGATGTTAGTGGGAGGTAGTTGCGGACAGCATTGTTGGCCCACACGCACAAAAGGAAAGACCCAGCACATGCCATAACCACAGCTGACACACAGGAACAGCTGCCGAGGCTTGAGAAAGACGTGAGAATATAATGGCAACATTTCAGGACAATAACTGTGCCTGTTTAGGAACAGATAGCTCTGTGTATGCATGCTATATGATGCATGCGCATGTATATCTGATAAAATTCAAATCAAAGCCCAGATTATGGTAGTGGAAGATTCTGGGAAGCAGGAGCAGGAAATGAGGGATATTGTTTGGAGGCGAGCATGATTACGCTCAGTGGAAAAGCAGAAAGAGTGGAAAAGTATTATGTCAGAAGGACGATATAAATACCTCGTGCTCTTCTTGAGGTGGAGGGACGGGTTAACACGGTACGCCACCGCGTCAGGTTCAGACCCGTTGACCCTTCTCACCCCTCTAGACTCGGACAAGCGAAACTCTTCCAACAGGTCATATGCTAAAAATAAAAGCAAACGGGCTGCTCAGAAAAAAGGGGAATTTCAAGGTCAATTTCACTGTGTAATATTCCGAACTCAATTTTAAAAGAGAAAATGCTGCTGAAGCCAAGTTTTTCTTGATTCACAATTTTTGGATTTACTTAAGCTAAAAAACTCTGATGGTGTCTGATGGACTAAATGAAAAAAAAAAGAAGCTGCAATCAATTGATTTAAGTCTAAGTCATGATTTATTCTCTAGTGATATGCACTAGATGCACTAGAAATTTCTATGGAATCTTGATGTGGAATTAAGCTGACAGATCAGTTTCCACAAAATTAAAAAAAGTGAGACTGACAGAGACAGAGTTCAATCTTCAGCTCTACGGCACAGATGATGTACTACTCAGGAATCACTCAAACTGGTCCGTGCTTCCCTCTACTGGTCAATAAGAGGAGCAAATATACTCTTTCATAGCCATTTCACTGGAGCTCACCTGATACCTTTCTGTAGTTGCTGTTAGAATTCTTTTCAAATTTGAGGTCATTAACATTGAAACACACATCTTAACTCTGTGCCGAATGTTGCGATCGGTTTGATTCTTACTTGGTAATTCCTGACATCTGAAAAGGCCAAAGACAGCCAGCAGGACTGTGATAACCAGCATTTTGTTCAGAGCTGGAGCGTTTGAAATAAAGATGGTTGGAAGTTAAATGTGCCTGCAAAGGGAGAAATATTGACTAAATAACTATATAACTAAATTCTATATTGCATAAATGCTCACAGTAAATGCACATGTCACAAAATGTAAAACAACATTATTTATCACTAGAAAAATTCGGTTATAAATATTTAGGTGATATTAACTTACATTTCGATTCCTAATGCATTTAAAATGAGGAGATAACTGCTGTGAGATAACACTGGCAACATGCAATTCACAAACTGTTTTTGCTAAACTCTTTTGTACATAATCCAATGCATTTATGATAAAACACACAGACAATTATTTCATTGTAAGCACTCTTTTGAAGTAACCTGAAAACCTAGGACAATCAGTACTGGACTCATATATGCATTGATGCAATAAACAATACAGTAGATTTGAGATCAACTTTCCAATATAAACCATAAAATGTTTACATACACAACAAATGCTGATCAATAATGGTTTAACATGGAGATGCCATCTTCAGGAGTTCACATTTGAACTGAACTAAATAGTAGTGGCTTATAATTTTATATCTGCTATAAGCACATGTCATTTACTTACATGTTATTCCGAGGCGAGATCTCACTGCAGATTGTTCCTTGGCTGTTCCAGCAGTGATCATAAAGACAATTTTAAAGAAGCATCTCTGGTCCCAACGTTGACTTCAGCCTAAACCTGCTTAGAAGAAAACCTGATCCATGAGCTCCCAACAGGCCTTCATCCCTCCAGCACATTATCCTATGCAAACACTGACCTCCACATTCTTCGCACAATCACTCCGCAGTCAGATATGCCTGTTTTTAGCTACTGTATGTTGCTGTGTTTATGCTCATTTTAAGTGGATAGTGATGTGCAGGCACCTGTATCATAGATGCTTTATGCAGACTAGCTCTTATTGTATGGCTGCTGCCTCAAAAAGGACTTTTAAAAAAAATAGATTGTAGACTGTAGACTTTATTTTATTGCTTTTGCTGACTGATGAAATCATTATACCCGCACCCCAACCTCCCACAAAATTACTAATTTGAGCACTAAATGCTCCCCAAACTGTATGCTGAATGTTCAGATAGAATGTTCAGTAAAAACAAGAAAAGGCAAACTATCTCTGTTTAGTCTACAGCAAACAGTGGATCACTGTCTAGATAGCGCACTAGGAGACAGATGTAGTATGTCACGGATAGGCACTAGAAGAGCTCGGCAAACATTCACAAACTGACCTGCTCTTCTAAACTATTAACTAGGCCTTGGTGGAAATGATTGTATTCAAATATAATATAGTATATTAGTCTAATATAGATAAATGAGAGCAGCCATTATAACAGAAACAGAAACTCTTGACAACTATTTAACCAATAAACAGTGTTTATAAAGGTGATTACTTACTGTGATCTCAACTCTGCAGGGACCCAAACATATCCTCGCTTTTACATTTGTAAAGAGAAACCTCTGTACCATGTCTACTCTTAAAAGGCAGCCATTAGTACATTAGAAAAATTACAGTGAAAGTATCGTGTAGAGTAGCGGTCAATCAAAAAAGTAAGGACTAAACAACTCCAGTGATTAGAGCGATTTCTGAAACACATTTTGAGAAAACAAGCACTCCTTGGTGATGGCCTACAATCTCAACTTTATTCATCTATTAAACGGCATTCTTCATTTTCCTATACTTTTCCTCAGCTGTTGTCATTTCTGTCAAGTGCTGTCTGCCTTTAGAGAAAGTTGCCCACAGCATTCACACCACTTTTTTGGCTTTTCGAGTGTCAAAAAAAAGTCAGTGTGTTGTTATTGTTTTATATTTGTGACGGATTGATCTCTTCTTCACGGATTTGACCTCTCTTGAATTGCCTCGCTGCCAGCCGCTCTGCTCACGGCAATCATTGTGGATGCTATCAGTTCATCCCTTAGGATTTAATCAACATAACGTCATAAACCATTGAATGCAGTGGGAACATCTTTAGTTGAGAAACAGCTGTTAATGCTTTCTGGGAAATTGGGGACATAATTAGGCCAGCCTGTATCCACATAATGAATCACCATTTGTAGCACTGCATCTTCTTTTAAACATGGACCATTTTAAATGGGACACAGGCCTTGTCATGTGTTGATTCATTATTGGCCTTTCTGTCAAAAAAGTGTTGGTGACAGAAGATGGGAATGACTGTAAGGAACAATCAAAAGCTTTCCAGGTACATGTTCTCAGCAGTATGTGTTACTGTTAATCATCGAGAGCAGGGGCGTCTTTTATAAAGCGTGCGTAAGCTTAGATTTGATCCTAGAGTGTGATGCATACGAGAAATTTCAGTATTTAGTAAGCATTTATTTCATCCTTAAAAAACCATTGTTCCAACATTATTATGCATTAGTAAACAGTTTACAAATGCATCTATAAATGTTCTGTTCTTGAGCATATGTACAATGTTTAATAATTGTATTTTCATACTTTATTAATAATCAGTTTATCATTTTTTTTAATTATTATGTTATTTACAAACCAGTTATTTATGAGTTGCCAGTGTTAAATAAGACCATTTAATAAGTCTAAGTAAATGATTAATAAATTGTTTAATATTTAGACACATGATAATAGTTGTACAGTGTGTTGATAAATGCTTTAGTAACCCATGTTACTGCTGTAATTCCTGTAATCCCTCTGTGTTGTGTTTGTTCATTTTTTTCTGTTAGGAAGCTAACTGGCCCTTTAAGTATTTACATTTTGATATGCTTATAAATCAAGAACAAGGCATTTATAGTTGTATTTATAAACTGCTAACTAATGACTATTAATGTTGGAACAATGCTTTTTAAAGGATGAACTGACTATTTATTAATGCTTAACTAATGATTCATAGCGTGTAGTTATTACAAAGTTGTACTGAGATTTCTGTTTGTATGTTCGTTCTATGAATTGCACGTAAGCATATCAGAGAAATGATTGTAAGCTCAAATTTAGGATGGTTTTTGCGCAACATTTTATAAATGAGGTCCCTGGTTTTATCAGTTCAATACCTAAACAATCTCAGTTATCAAGCCGTTTAGATTTTTTGAGCACTGTGACATCATAATGCTCAGGCCCCGCCCACAACCACTGATAGACAGTCTCATATCAGCATTAACATATTGCAGCTGGTGACTGTATAAAGGCAATAAAGTGACCTAACCACAATTTTAGTTGCTTGGTTTGTACATAAATCTGTAACACTACAGTAAGTAATGTTCAAAATAAATCTAATGGATCTTATAAAAAATGTGTTTTATAACAATGAAAAATCTAGAAACTTTCTAAACTGGAATGAAAAGGACATACTTCGAAAAACCGGTGAAATATTTGCTTTGATATTTGAGTTTTGATTCTTTGCCAAAACATATCATGTCAAGGACAGATCCTACTACAATAAAGCAAGCACTATTAAAAACAATATGTAAGGTGTTGTGCAGGACCAGGCAGCCACATCCTATAGGAGGATGTTGAGGATTAACACCACAGCATCTCTGACATCACATCGTCTCATCTGATTACACTCAGACACACTAATCCATCAACATTAAAGGCCATCTGGCATCTTTACACAAGATGTTTTTGGTCCTGTTTACTGGCAAAGGGACTGCCACAGGCAACGAGGCTGGCAACGCACTTTAGTCTGATAAAATGTTTTATTTTCTCCTTAAGAGTTGTTAATCGCAGGCCTGAGACGTTAATGCGCAAATATGCCTCGGTCAAAACGCGTCTTCGTTTGGATGTTTTACAGAAGTCAGAGACCTTGGACAGATGGAAACAAATGAGACTTTGAAGGTTGCATATATTGTTGAGCTTTCTGCTAGCATATTTATTACAAAAAGTTGAGTTATTTGCATCACTCAGGCAAAAAGGAACCGTAGAGTACACAGGCATGATTGCACTTAATGAATGTTTTTCGTCAGAAGGTTCTAGTCACAGTAAGGTGGCACGCGATCTGTGATTTGATAGAAACTAACATTACTGCGGGTGCTACAGACGGTTGTTTAATATGTGAGTTTAAAGGCCATGATCAGGATTAACTGTAGTGCATGATAGCAGGGGTTACAGTTGTAGTGTAGCAGTGGTATCGTATTGCCCTTTAAATGCATAACAGCAGCTTGTCATTGCACTTTAAATAGATGAATAAATAATTGTGGTGTCCTGGCAGAATACAAGGGCATATTATCGCCAACAAGCATGTCCGCTGGAGGAAACGACTGTACATTCAGCTTCTCCCTCAACGCAAACATGTGGAAAAGTGTTAGTTTACCTAACAACATACACGCTTCAACATACATACAGTCGCCTTTCCCAGCGATCGAACAAAATATTATTGACGCAACATTCACGTAAAGTACAGGACAAATACACAAAGCCATCGCATTCAACACACACACACAATCCCACACACAACTTCCTTTTTCATGTTCACAACAGAATAATTTACATCTTACAAAAAACGATAACACTTTGCAGTCCTTAGTGTCGATCTACGTCAGTCCAGTCTCGGTTTAGTGTGCGCTAGCCCAGTGCTGTCAGAACAGAGGACTGGAACATGGCCTCTTCTGCCGACTGGACTGTTGACTATCTCTTGGTGGTCTTAGCTAGTTTGCTAGTAGGGGTGCTTCTCCTATGGGGAGTTGGGATTTTGGAGGGTTTGCCTCCATGTTGGCGTGAGGCTGAGCGTGGCATCGGTCGCCCGGAGTCTGTCACCGTCTCTGACATGTCTGAGCAAACCGACTGGATGTCTGAAATATCGAAATCTGAGGCGTCGCTGCCACGCCGACTGCTCCCTCGGCTTCCTGCTTTGCTGCCAGGCCTGCTTGGGATCTTACTCAACCCTGAGGAGACAGATCAAAGCCAGTCACATCACTATGATACTGACATGTCTACTTTAAAATGAACCAACTCAAATAAAAACCAGATGAAACTGTGATTATGTAATTAGTATGGAAAGTGTGCTTCCAGTTACTGAAAGTAACTGTCCTGCAGATAAACACCAGTTTATTAACAAATAATTATATCTCCTGACTGTGTATTTTCCCCAACACATTCATAATCATTACTTTTGCAGCAAGCTTTATGAGTGTGCTTGAATGTACGGAGCGGAGCCCCTTAAGGGACGTGGTGGAGGGAAAAAATCGGGGTGGGTAAGATTTGCGTTCTCTGGCGTAACCAGTTGAGCTCAGATAAAAACTTTCTGTTTACTTTAAGCTTCCAGTGTAATGGAGCAGTTCTACATCATTAGAGGCGGTGCTGCAGCGAGAGCGATCATAACGCACATATGTAAGCATCAGCTGTCAAACGCGTCGGATATGGCTGTAGCGCCGCTTCAAGTCGAACACACCTGTTGTTCTCTCGCGAGGTATTTGCATTGTGCTTCATGCTTTTGTTGGCACCCGTACAGACGTTGTGTGTTCGACTTGAAGCGGCGCTGCAGCCACCGGTCAGTGTATAACATCAAAGACCCGCGGAGAGCGTTTGACAGCTGATGGTTCCATATGCGCGTTATGATCGCTCTCGCTCTCGGTCGCTGCATCCCCGCCTCTAATGATGTTGAACTGCTCCATTAAACTGGAAGCTTAAAGTAAACAGCAAGTGTTTATCTGAGCTCAACTGGTTATGCCAGAGAATGCAATTAAAAAAAAAAATACTTTCCACCTTGAGTTTTTTTTACCCACCCCCGTTTTTTTCCTCCACCATGTCCCTTAAGGGGATCCACCGTATGAATACAAGTAATTAATTAACTAAATTATTAAAATTTGTGCATTATAAGTGACACCTAGATAAACACTTTACATGACTGTAAGTCATTCCGCTCAAATGCTATTGAACTTCAAATTATGGCATATTTTACATTTGAGCCTATTCGTTAGTGATAATTTTTTTTCATATGATTTACAGTTTATTGTAATAATTTTCAAACATATAAAAGGTGTGCATTATAGGTGACACCTTACTTTACAGTTTGTTTGTTTCCATCTAAGCTCATTCTGTAGTGAAAAGTAGCACTTTTTTACATTTGATTTACAGTTTATCTTGATAATTCTCAAAAATATGAAAGGTGTGCATTATAGGTGACACCTAGATGAACACCTACAGTTTGTTTTATGACTGAGCTTTAAATTTTGCGTTTGAGCCCATTCGGTAATAAAAAGTAGCATTTTTTTTCCATATAATTTTATTAATAATTAATTACTGTATATCTCCTGGGTATTTTTCATAATGCATGCATAGTTTTATGAGTGTGCTTGAATGCAAGTAATTAATCAACTAAATGATTAGTCCCTTTATTATTCATATTAGAAAGTAATATTTAGCTTAAGGTTTTTTTTTTACTCTACATAACATTCTTTTGGGTGACACACATCTTTTTTTGGGTGATGCGTAGTTGAATACTTGACAGATTTGATCTTTACAGTCTCATAATAAGAAAAGTCAAATAAACTCAGTGTAGAGTTTGTGAATAATCTGTATAACGCAGAGTAGCAGCAATAAAACTTTACGAAGAGCAGAAGGTGTGTCCGACTCACCCATGGCTTGACCTCTGGCCTTCATGACTGCAGCGTTTATCAAGGATCCATCCTCTCCCGACTGAAAGCCTTTTCCTGACAAATAGCCTGGAAGACGAAGCTTGCTGCCCTGAATAGGGGTGCTCTGAAAGACGTCATGATTCAGAAACAAACAGGCCAATTAGAACAGGACAGTGCGGAGGCATGTACAGTAATGGTTTGCTGACAGCAATCTTTGGCTAAGAAGAGCTTTCTAAGATGCAGTTATACCCAGTGGGTTTCTGCTCTAACATGCTGGCAATGAAACTGCAGTCAAACACAAAACAGAAATCCTGACTGGAACATTAACTTGACAGAGGTGGTTAAGGAGCTACGTGTATTTCATATCAGTCCCCCAACTGAATGTGTTTGTTAATCCCACAACTTTGCAGTGTGTACAGTACATGGCCAGAATGAAGGAATAAATGTGTGACAGACAAGAAAATTACAGTATACTGCTTACACTGAATCAAATTCAGGAGAAAGAGAGGAAACCATTTAGAGTTCTGGATGTAGAACAGATCTCACAAGCATCGAGTTTTAGTGGCAAGAGGACAGAAAACTGTTCATTATTCAGCGCATTAAGAATGAGAAAGAGGGTGATGTTTAGAAAAGGCCCAGACTTTGTATATCAAGCTGATTTGATTTAAGACAATCACACCATCCCCTTTGCGAAAGAGAGGTTTAAAGATCAGATTGAACTGAAGCAAGACTGAAGCATCCGCCTTAATAATAGACCACTTCCATGCATCATTGCAAAGCCAGAGAAATAGATTGAACTCAATCCCAAATCCACACAGGAAGCAATTAGATCAGTAACAAGGCAGAGACAGAGGTCAGGAGTAGGAGACGGGGATTAGATGGGGATTTGTCACTCATTTCTTAAGCACTATACCTCATTGGATGACCCTTGGCTGTCAAAGGAGTCAGATGATTTAAGAGGAGTAGCTGATTTGCTGTTTGTCAGCCAGGGTTTATCATAATTGCGGGTTAAATGTTGGGGTGTCTGTGAGAAATAATTGTGGATCAACCACGTAGGAAGGATAGCAATAGAAAAAAAAAAAGACAGACAATACATGAAACAATTATATATCAACAAATAATGATGGGGCTATGTATGGCTCTGTTCCCAATCTTAGTGAGCACCCTATGTAAGGCAGATGTCACAGATACACTCCTGACAAAACACGTTTCTGCTGCCTTCCAAAACTATTTTTTTTAGCAACTCGATTCAAATAATGAAGTGACATAAATTTACATTAGGAACATGTTTTCAATAGTGAATGACTACTGCTAAATTTTGATTAAAAAACAGTCAAGTCTAAAAAGAGATTGTTGGTTTTTATGGTTTTCATGTGTACTTTGCATTTTATTCTGATAAATTGCCTGTTTTCCACCGCAGGAACTTTTCCCAGGAACTAGGGACATTGGGGCGTTGTGTTTCCACGATAAAAACCAGGATCGAAATAAAGTTTTGGGTAAAATTTTGCTCCTCAGAAAGTCTCTGCTCATGCAGTACTACTTTTTCAGGTCTGGAACTTTCGGGGCGGGGCTTGGGTGCTGAGCATGCTGATTGGTTGAGTTCACAGCGTTGTATTTCAGCCACTATTTATTTGCATGATTTTCAAAATATTACTGTTATTGTGCCATGAAATCTAGTTTTAAGAGTATTTCAGGGTACACTGTACTTGTTTAAATCTCAAATCTGTGATTTATAATTTATAACTTTATTAAAATGAAAACAAAAAGCGGCAATGTTGTTTGATATAATATTTAGTTTGATTGTAATATACAGTATGTACGTTCCCTGAACTGCATTTCTGTGGCTATTAATATATTTAAAATCAAACCGAAAAGAGGCAGTGGTGTTTAAACCTAATAACCATTTTTCAACTTAATATAAATTTGCAGTATCCGAGACGAGCTGATTGACGTTATCAAGTATGCTGCTGTCTCATTTGCAGAATTAGTGAATACTAAGTTAGAACTACTATTGTAGCAGTGTTTGTAGCAGTGAATGAGGACGTTTCATATCGATCACAAGTGCAGTATGGAGTACCTCAAGGCTCAGTACTAGGGC
>JAUCMU010000014.1:151906-166041 GCA_032275025.1 Enteromius treurensis | reverse complement strand
CTAACGGAATGCATAGCTGATATAAAAAATTGGATGTCAAGTAACTTCTTACTGTTAAATTCTGACAAAACAGAGGTGTTAATTATCAGACCTAAAAACCCCACACGTAACACTTGACGGCTGCTGGGGGAAAAAGTTCCTGGGACAAATTGTTCCAGGTGATTTTGGTGGAAAAGCGGCTTATGTAGGCAGCGGACAGAAAGGCAACTCACTAGGTTTTAGGAACCAAGCTTTATGATCACGTGGCAGGATAATGTGACAAAAACATGGAATTTACAGATTTCTGTCCACCCTAATCAACAATAGCCATACCTTGGGTGTGTTGGAGCCGGGTGGGTTGGGTTGTGCGGCGCAGCTGTGGCTAGAGTTGGATCTGTTAGGGGAGGCTCCTCTTGAGGACGGCCGTGACCTTCGACCTCTGTAGCGGAAACTGGCCATCACCTGGGTGGTGCCTTCTGGGAGAATAAACTTCTCACGCAGCTCCACGTTGGTTCTGCCCTTAGCTGGAGGAAGAACATTAAACAGAGCAATGAGTCTGAAGTCCGGACCAGAGCAAAACCTTTAACACGGGTTCAGAAAATAAGCCTCTGAAAGTCAAAGGAATACTATGGCTTTAGTTTAACTTGAGGTCTGTGCTCAACATCTGTGGTACCATTTCCTTAAAATGATTATTATTTGGGAAGTCAGTTTAATCACCTCATAGTAATTAAGTTTGACATTGAGGTGCAAAGTTATTTTTGTGGTAATCAACAAACTACAGATGCTGTTCACACAGCTCAACTTGTTACATATCTAAAAGATTCCTTCACAAGTTTCAGGAACTTATTTCAGAAAGCCATTTTAAAGGTTCTAGTCTTTTTTATTTTTTTTAACCAGGCTGGGGAATGATGGCCACCCACTCAAATGAGCAAAACAAGTTTTGCGTTTTGGTTTGATGCAGGGAATGATTTGCATGCATTTCACATCGCTGGCAAAAATCTATAGTATAAAAATAAATAATAAATTGATGCTGCAGAAAAAAAAATATATATAGTAGAACAGAATTCCTTCAGAGACTGCAATATCTGGTTTGGTGTTTATAGTTCCATTTAATCTGATGAATTATTCATATCTTGGATAGATGAGATTGTCGAGCAAGTTTCACTGCACTGCAACAGAGCTACAACAAGCACATGCAGAGGAAGCAAGAGAAGACACATGACGCAGCACAAAACCACACGCTGAACAGTCCCAGACAGCACGATGGAAAGGGAAGCGTGAGATTAATGTTAATGAGAATACCATTCAGGGATCACTGCAGCACACACACACACACACACAGGGATGCACACATACCACTGGGATGGAGCAAGGAGAAAAAGTGTGAGAGTTGCCAACCTATAGGAGACTGAGTAATTGAAGAATTTGATTCCGAGCGCAACATTTTACTCCCGTGGTGGTGAACTAGAAGTAGAACGATAATTGGGTTTACAAACAAAGCAGCAGGAAAAGGGAAATTCTGAAAGAAAGGCTTCATGGGAAGAGATCGGCAAGCTTTAAGAATCCCATAAACAGCCAATTAAAGTGCAGGAAGAAAAGATTCAGCCACAACAAATGATTACAGCCTACATAAGAGTGTACATACTGTAAGTAACATCCTCAACTTTCTAAAATTTTAAACTGCTTTAATTATTGAGAATTTTAGATTCTGTTTCAAAACCTAGTGAGCTGCATTGCTTGTCTACATTGGCAGGTGCCTCCTATAAAGCAGCATCTCAACTCATGGTGACACAGTAGTCCATTTTCAAATGAGACATGATCTTTTTGTTTTCAGTGCTGTATGGGATTGCCTTCACCACAAAGTGGTAAATTTGTCCAAAGAAGGATATTAATCAAACCCAACTAGGCTTTTGGAACAGAACCTTTGTGTCTGCAACATATTCGTTTATAAACAAGTTGAACAACTTTGTTATTCGCAGTATCAGTGGATCTGTCTGAAACATAAAGTGGACATTACCTCTGCAGGGGTCATTTTTCACCAGGAACTCATCCAGGGCCATCCAGCCACCACCAACTCGCACCATCACCGTACTGCGCAGGATCCGCACCAGCCGTAGCTGCTGCGAATCTCCAAACTGAACACGAACAGAGAACACAGTCATTCCTCCGCAATACAGTCATGTTTGTCAGGGTCAGGCACCCAGCAGAGCAACATCAGAAACTTTTCAAACGAGTCAAAACTCGCCCTTAAACACGTGGTGGAAGCAGTGAGTCAAATCACAACATTATTAGTCCCAGTTAGACGCTATCACTTCTGTTCTGTTTATCTGTGGCTTCCTCTTGTTGCTCTGCTGAGCCATTTGATCAAAACTAATTTTGACTGAGACAAGACATTGGTTTCATTCCAGAAGACATGAAATGAGTGGTCAATCCAACTGGTGTCATTTGTGGCTTTGTGCTCATTTACAATTGATCATGGTAAAAAGAACAATCTTGTGTGGTGGTGTGGTTCATTATATGTCATTCAGAGTTTGTATTACTGGCTGATTAGACAGTGGTTCTAGACCTTATGCTGCCACCTGTGGGCGAAAGATTTGCATAAACGATAAAGCAAAAGATTTTCATAAACAGCATTATAGAAATATTCGGTCTGCTGGCAAGAGTTCTATATATGCGTAAACACCAAATAGACAACTATGTTTATAGTAACTGATCATGTTAAACGTTTGCTAGATATATCAATGTCTTTATGTGTGAAACTTAATTACAATAGAAATGGTTACTTAGTGCACTTTGAGACAAGATGGACAGGACTGGGATCAGTGTCCACTAGGGTGTGCTATCAGTGCATTCTACACCCTTCGGACGAGGCTCCGTTTTCATACAAATATGGGCACTGGCACAAAGACGCAGGGGAAGACTTGAGCATAACTCTGCTGCATTCCCCTACAACCTCCGTGCCAAAGATAGGAGCTAAAGAAAACAAGCCAAGTGATTACTGCCAGTTGGATGTGGCCAAGGCATACAGATTTCACAGCACAGAAAATTATGGCCTCATGCTTTCTGTTAAAAAAAAAAAAGAAAAGAAAGAAATCACAAGTTTTTTTCCACAAAGCAACAATAAATACAGAAGTTGCACCGTCTAGGACTACAAACTACCATTCTCATAGAGGATGCGCGTGTTGACACTGATGCTCGACTCCAACCACACACAATAGGAACAATATGGAAGAATGGCTGAGATCGACTCGCTGAAACTCAACATGACCGACACACTTATGGCCACCCACTGAGCATCTCTCTGGCCTGCAAGCCCTTTATTCTCCAAGTGATACCCAGAATGAATCGATACCATTGGTGAATTTGGTGATTGGGGGGAGGAGTAGATGAATTTTGAAGCATGATCAAGAAATAGTCAAGAGAATCACAACACATGGCTTTAAGAATGACCATTTACCAGGATACAGCTTTCCAAAACGGCAACGTGTAGATGGGGGGTTAGATTTTGACTGTCCCTGTTTGTTATATTCTCGTCGGCGATTAAGGGGTCATGTAAGCAGTGAACGAGACCAAACTGTCAAAAGAACGGTTTCAGTTCATGTGATTTAAAGTTCTCAATACAAGGAAGAAAAAAATACATGAGGTTTGCATGGCCTGCTCAATAAAAGAGTCAAGGATTTTCCCAAAACACCACCCTGAGAAAGCATGTAGCTCATGATTTTATGTGATTTATATAGGGAGACTCATGCATCTTTCAGCTCCAAATTTCCCCTGAAGCTTTGGCTTGTTTGAACATCAGCCACAAACCGCAGTTAAAAAAAAAAAAGAAATAAAAAAGCAGAACTCAAATAAGTTTAGGTAAATTAAGCAGGTAGCAGAAGGCAAGCGCACTGTGTTATGCTGCAAAAGCTGTGGCAAATGATAATAGAAAAGCAGAATGCAGCGCTGCGGAGGAAAATGCAGTTGAACTCAAAAGCAGATAGTTGAATCAAAAAAATAAAGACATCCTAAAATGCTCTAAAAAGCTGGGAGTCTGTAGAACAAGTCAACATGAAACATTCACAACCCCCAATTGATTGCAGTTTTTACAGTCATTAAATTACTGCATTAACTATTAGCAATTGATTTGAATAGAATTGTTTATTATTAATAAATGCAATCATTGATTTTTATTTGGTGTTCAGCTGATAAGCTGTTTAAGACGGGGGGCAAGTTACAAGGTATACTACAATACCACAAGTTATGTATGTATGTATTAAATTATTATATATATATATATATATATATATATACAGTGTATATATATATATATATATATATAAAGTATAATGTTTAATGTTGATTTCTTGTTGACTGGAAACTATATCCCAAATATCTGTGTTTGTATAACTCAGACTTAATTGAATCTGTCTTATAACTACTCTAAACACTATTTCACAACATATGAAATATTAAGGGCATATCAGCACTAAACCATTTTTTGGTGCCATTTAGTATGAAGGAAGTAGAAATGTCCTGTAGCTTCAACTTTCTTGAGCCACTGTGCTTCAGTGCCTGTGGAGATTTGCACACAGCCATACCACAAACTACATGGCTGGCTTTGGGAAGAGAGTTAAAAGCTTTTTTAAATATGCTTATCCGCTTGTGAGTTTAAGACAGTTTTAAATATTGGGGATTCAAAGACACAGTGACAGTCAATCAGATAAAGCAAAAAGCATTATGCATGTATACCTGATTTCCAAGGTAGAACTGATGTGGGGGGAAAACAGATAAAAAAGACAAACATTAGTGAATTTCTGTTTGATTTTACTATAAGGAAAAAAAATACAAAAGGAGTTCTATGCAACTTTTCTTCAGACTGGCACAGTTACAGGCCTCCAGCCAGTCAGAGGAAATATGTATTTATGATCACCGTTATTATTCCCTCAGATTACGAGCAGCAGTGACCGTGACCAAATGTTACAGGATCAGTTTATTAGGAGTGTTGGAGAGAAGTGGCCCGGGGGCAACCCTAAAACCTTCAAATTTAAGAGACTGAAAAATGCAGTGGCACGTAAAAACATAATGAAGTCATTCTCTTTGACAACAGCAGTGTCGGGGCAAAGAGGTAGTTTAATCACGGGGTCTGTGGAACACTGCCAACTTTCCAGACTATCTCAGCTTTGATTGGATAGAGCCAATGATAGACTGAACTTTGCTAGAAGGTTTACATACAACATGTTTTTTTCTAGCACCAGCGTAAATGCTGTTTTTACATCATATTTCTTTTATATAACCTTTGTTGTAAAAGGACTTGATTACTTCACTTTTGTGTATCTTGTGAATTACATTTTTCACTTCATTTTGAAAATCTTAGGGTTCTTGGCCAAGGGTTGCATACTAAATCCATTTCTTCACTCATTCAGAAAAACCTGTCACTTACCCGATATTTGTTGGCACCAATCTGCTCTACTTGGAATCGCTTTGGACACTTGCACTTGGCCACTTGGCGAGTCACCTTAACACATGAAATCAGAAATCAGAAAAAGACTACGAGGAACGCCATGCTTCCAGTGACTGCTCAGAACTTCAAGTAAACTGATAATGTTTACCTCATCTTCAATTTTGTCAGCATCGGTTAATGGTTTGTAAGCATCTTTGTTGGGATGTAGAGCAGCCACAAACTCATAGTAGTCGATGTAGCCGTCACCATCGCGATCAAAGATGTCTGCCACGGCACTCATCTCCAGACGACTGGTGGGGAACTCTACAGGACCAGAGAGGTGTTGAGGGCAAAGCCTGAAAAACTTTAGACCTGAACAACACAGGTTTGAAATCTTTCCTTACTTGAGGACAGGATGCCATCGATGAATTCCTGCCTCGTGACTTTGCCATCCTGGTCTTTATCGATTCGACGGAAGAAGTCCATGACGCGTGATTTCTTGTGGTTCATCCAGCGCATGTAGCGCTTCCTCCATACATCAAAGTCAAAGTTGGCAAACTCTTTCAGCTGAAGGCAGATAAGAGTAAAGATTGAGTGTGAAGGCACCTGACAGGAGTCTGAGACAGGTGTGAGGTCAGGAGTGCATGTGTGTCTGACCTCCTCTAGTCTGTCCAGAGCATCATTGAGCTTCCTCCTCCAGTCCAGTGCGAGCAGCCATACCTGCTGCCACTTACTAACCAGCAGGTTCACTCGGGGGTTCTTGGTCTCGATTTGTGCCTGTGATGCTGCAGTGTACATGGACTGTGTAGGAGATCTCTTTCCTGATGATGAAACAAACAAACTTAAACACTTGTGACTGGTGGACTGCTGATGTTTTTGTCTACGACTTAATTGTTAGCGTTAATTAGTCACTTAGGACCCGGTTTCCCAGACAGGATTAGGCCAAAGTTCAATTAGGACATTCAGTTATTTTTTATATACATTCCTTCTTATATACATTCAGTCTTAAGACAAAACAAAGGCACTGACATGTTTTAAGATCAGTCAGTGCAGGTTTCCTCTTGGTTCAAACAGCTCAGATTTACATTTTAGTCTAGTACTAGGGTTAAGCCTTGTCTGTGAAACCGGGGTTAGAGTGTAGCTCAAGAGGACAACTTTAAATGTATTCATTTAATAACAGAGCTACACTAAGGAGGTAATAACACTGGAAGAGTCATAACACAAGAGATATTTTTCTCTACGTGGGCTGTTTTTTTCTGGGCCAAACTGAGTGAAAACACAAGGCTCGGATTGGATGCTGGTACTCACTGCCTGTCCGTCCTTTCTCTAGAACAGGGATATGAGACTGAACCGGAGGATCTGCAGTGGCTTTTCTCTTATGAGTTTTGGTGATTTTGTCCACATCTGGCTGTTTCCTGGTCATCTCTTCCATGAATGCCTGGTGCACAACAGAGACACAAACCGCTTGTTCCTACAGTTCATCCTACTAAACCGTAAAAAGCAATTATGCTCTTGACGGTACCTGGTGCTCAGCGATGAGCGTTTTGACTTCCTCTAACTCTTGAGGAAGGGGTTCCTTGTCTTTCTCACCAAGCGTGGTTTCAGCGCACTGCAGCCAGTTTAGCAGGTTCTCCAGCAGTTCTTGAGTGGCCAGCAGTTCGGCCAGAGCACTGGAGAGTCTCTGCTGGTGCTGTCGGGCCCAGGCTGTTACCTGACCATCACACAGAAATATGATCAGACCGTATGACCCAAAACCTTTTGGTTACCAGCTCACATACAGTATGTGAAGTTACAGCACATAAAACAGGAAAATAGTTTCTTAATCTGGCAAGATCTTATTGGCAGCCTTCGCACAACTTTCGGAAATAACATAGTTTTGTAAGTCCGTCCTGGAACTATAATAATAAAGGACGTTTCTGGAACCACTGATCCAGATGAGAGTGATGTTTGAGGCAGATACCTTTTTTTTCCTGTATTTTTTGTGCAACCCATTTATTTCCTCTCCCTGTCAATCATTGTTGTAAAATCTATGTGAATGAATGCATTTGTCTTTTACGTGGTTTACATTTTTGACTGAAGAGAAATCAGTGATCTACTTTTATAAAATATTTAAGAGAAATAGACGAACCTCCTCAAAGCGCGCTTTAATGATGGTGTTCCAGTGTTTGATGGTGGTGATGGAGTCTGGGTGGCAGATGGACAGGATGGCTTCTCCCATGCTCGTGGCTTTATTCAGGGCTAGTCGCTTCTCCTCCAGCTTCTTCATAAACTCCTGCATGCATCAAAAGTTCTTCCATTGTTAAATAGCCATGCTTACACAAAGAGTAGCCCATCTTCATGATCCGAGCGTGCAAACAATTTCTCAGAGTTAGATCTGTGAAACGCACTTAGCTCACCGTTACAAGAGAAAGCTCAGACATTGTTCACTCTATGTGCCAAATTAGACTGCTTCCCCTATCATTTCATAACATAATTCTGATAAATCATCTACCCTGCAGGAGATACCTGTAAGAATAAGTTGTGTGGAAAGTAAAAGGGTTTCAACCATATTTAAATAGACAAGGAAAAAAGTACAGTCAGATATATATAAACAATACAGCATATATAAATACATGTAGACAAAGAAGAGTATACTGTTTATTTTATGGCTACTTACCAAATAAATAAATGGATGTAAACTAGTAAATAATCACATACATAACTAAAACCTAAGTATTATGGCATAAACTGAAAATGTAATGCGTTTATTTACTTATTTAAAAAAACATATTACTTATTTGGACTATGTAGAGTATGTATGCCATCATCATATTACTCAACATTAGTCATTAGTATCTGCCGTCTTTACCAAAGATGAAACCATATCATCTCCCAGGATGTTTGCTTTCTTTAAACTGTGAACAATCTCAGGGAACAAACTATTGTGGATATTGAATATGAGATCACACTATTTGAGATGAATTATGGGAACTCTTTCCTGGCAAGCAGTAGTTAATAAAGATTTGAAGCCATGTATGGCTTTTGTTACTCAGTTGGACATGGAGAGAGACCGGGCTTCGGATCACTACCTCACATTATGAGTGGAGCTAATAAAAAAAGAATGTCAGGGTTGTGGAAAACACACACACACACACGTTCGGTCTTGGAAAGATTACGATCCTTCTGGCACACACTTGCGTTTAAACTCAATGTTGTAATGTAGAACAGATACAATTTCATTTTCTGTGTTTACCGGGGCCCGTCATTGATGCCAGTAAATACTGATATGCTCTTGTCACTGAAAGGTTTTACAAGGTACACGTCACACTGATTAATTCGTCTTGTGTGGATACTTTGGTATTGTTGTGGGAAACTTGCCTTGTGCTGCTCAATGAGAGCGCGGAGGGCTTCTTCATCGTCAGGCAGGGCACCGTGGAAGCGAAGGCTCTGCTCAGCCTCTGCGAGCCACTCCAGTAAGATATGAACGGTGGAGTGGAACTCCTCAGCCTGAGCAACGTGCATTCACAAACAGCAGTTAATAGATGGCAATAAACGTGTTGTTGACATGTTCCATGACTTTTGCAACCCTATGTTTTGGAGTTCAATGCACTGTACGCTAAAACATACTGTACAACTAAACAAAAGCTTTCTTCAAAAATCTTTCTTTAAAATCTTGTACAGAAATCCTTCTGGTTGTGATATCAGTCAACCAAGTGAATGAACTCCGGTAGAAATAATGATAGTAGTATGTGTTGATGCCTGTTGCGCAGCAGTGTGTCACATTTAGTGTGCTCTGGTTATTGAAGGCTGGAGCAGTACGAACTCTTGTTGCTTGTTTTATTGTAACGATCAAAAGAATGTGTTATCATTTCTTATCGCAAACGAAACGATGTCTTCAGGTGGTTAAGTGTAACGTTTTACCTGACAGAGTGCCTGCTCGAGCCGTGTCTGTTTGGACACAGAGAGGCTGCAGACCGTCTCCCAGCGCGTGCTCAATTCTTGCATTTGAACTTTGACCCAAGACGAGTCATCGTGGCTGCTCTCAACAAGCTCACGGGCCGAGCGCTTTAAAGCCTGCACACTGCCAGTCCTTTTGCCTAACTCCTTCTGGAACACCTGCAGTTCACATGGAGAAATACATACATTCAACCAATCCACATTTCAAGGCCGCCTTCAAATACAGCGTTCTAACTGAAATGGGAAATGAGTGCTTTGGAATGATCTGCATCGGCAGCAATGCCATCTAAAAGTCATTAAAAGTATTTAGCATGGACGCATATTTGGTTAAATAGTCATTTCAACACAGCAGATTTATTAGAACTATTATTAGTATTTATTTTATCATCTAAATTGCACAGTGCTGTCTATGCCATGCCAGAGCCTGTGTCCACCTCTGATGTCATCACACTAGGGACCAATCAGGACGTCTACTGCTATCAATCACACTCCTAACATTCTTATTTCCTAACAGCCAGGCTTTACGACATCTGTACATAACAGCAGTCATGTCATCACCAGGTTTTAAGTATGCAGCCTATGACTTTCCATCAGCAACGGTCATTACAAAAAGATTATGCTGGCTCTGTGACTTTGATGATGTGGTGTATGAAATATGAATCACATTAGGCGATGCTCCCATGTCTTGCGACTACATCAATGTCGAGATATATATATATATATATAGAATGTTGTCAAAAGGCTGGAATTTCTTTGAGCTAGATCACCCAGTTCTAGATTGCATCCATGAAATCATGTGTAAACAGCACCAAACATAGTCAGAAGATTGCTGGTGACCTTTTTCTTAGGTTCTTAATTCTGAACATGAATGAGGTCATCACTGAGCTCATCAGCTCGAGTGTGTTCTGCTGTCCGCTCTGGAGATGTGTTTGAGTCTGGGCTTGCCAGCACTCCTGTCACTTCTAATTGAAGTCATATTACACTCCCTCTGTTGATACTACAGCATAATTATATTCCTGCCATAGACTCCAAGAGCAGGACTAAGAAGTTATAATCACAGGGATGGATATTCTAAGAAAGCTGCTCAAGGCTTGAAAAATGCACACGCACACAGATCAGGTCAGAGCATAGCATTGGTGAGACGGGATGTCCCATCGTATACAACTGCTCTTTTGTGTCATGTGCAGTTTCCACCACGTTATATCCTAGTGTGCACTTCTCATTTGTGTCATCACCATATTTTATCTTCATCTTTTTTTACCTAGATTTGCGTTTTAGGTGGATCCTAGACTATCAGTGGATGGACCAAAGTTATAAGGGAATATCCAAAATGTCTAGGGCTGTGCCAAAATAATCATGTATTATATTGTTATAGCTTGTATTGTTACTTTAGTTATCTGTATCAAAGCCGTTCTCCTTCATTCGTCTACAGTTCAGTAATGAAGAAGCAGGTTGTGTGAATCAGTCAAACTCATACAGGTACCTTATGGCTGTCGATGAGGTTCAGGACGAGGTCTATGTCTCCATGCACGGGCTGGTCTTCAGCTAGCTGTGGCTCCACTTTATAGAGCCAGTCGATGAGAGCCTGCAGTGCATCTGTGAACTGACCTGAGAACAGCAGAGCCTCCTCCAACTTATTCTGCCTGTAGAAAAAAATCACCCATATGATGTCAAATACACAGATTTTTATGAACTAATATTAACAAATAAATACTGCTGGCTTGTTGTTAAGTGATGCATTAGCTAACATTTACTAATAGGACTTTACTGTAAAATTGTAATATTAATAAAATACGAAATTAGGTTATGCAAAATATATCCTATTTAATAGGGGAAAGGGATATGTGTTTTCCTGAGATCCATCCAAATGTGCATGTACCTCTCCACAGATTTCCCGCAGACTGTGTCCCATTTGTCCCTGAGCTCACTGAGCATGTCGTCCAGTTTCTGGTTGTCATCCTGCAAGGAGGTCTTGTCCTTCAGAGCTCGGCCCGTGCGACTGGTGGTGTCATACACCGAGTGCTTGCTGCCCAGAGCTTTCTGGAACTCCTACGATCCCCCCCACACAAGACAAACAGAGGCGAAGGGTCATTCGAACGCAGCTCAAGGGCACAAGCCATCCTGTGAGGCCTTACGGGAAGCTTGATGTCATCAAATCCTGCCAGTTGTATTTGTGACCGACTCATCAGAACATCTGAAGCACTGCTGAGCTGTTAATTACACACCACCACGCAGCGCTAGGATCACACAATCCTCGCCCACTCGTATCCCGCTTTAAAACCACTGATGCTGCACATCATCTGGGAAGACTTCTATTTTACAGAATCGCAACTGAAAAACATCTAACATCTCAGTCTGTTTATTTCCGTTTTTTGGGATTGTGTGGCCTGAATCCAGTGAAAAAAAAAAAAGTAACCTTTTTTTTAAATATATATAAAAAAAGCCAAAAAGTATACAGGAGTTTAAAAACAGGATGACACTTCTGACCCACAGTCAGTGAAAAACACAATAGCCATGAGTGTAAAAAAACACCTGGTATTGTGATTCACGCCACATAGGTGCTAATGGTGTGAACAGGAAGTCTCTATGACCCCTTTTTTTGTGGTCAGTGCCATATTTAGCCTATTCCTCTGACGTGATTGTTCTAGGATGTGAAAGCACAGCACAAAAAGCAATTGAGGTGGATTACAATCGAAAGTTAAGCTGCATTTCTTACAGTTTTCGTTTGCTTCCATTCCCTCACGCTCATAAGCTGCTTAATACGGGTTTGTTTACAATTTTCATTTCCCATAAAAGTGATATTGAGTGTGTCAAAATAAGAGAGGAGCGTCTTGATGACATCTGAACTCAAGTGGTCACAAGAGAGGCATTTGGAATGCATTTTACTACCATTTGAAAACTGCTTTAGACTAATATTACAAATTAGTCATCTAGGCATCTCATTTTTTCTGGTCATGGCTTTTTTAGCTGGTCTGATTTAATAGTAATACGTATTACCCCTTGATTAACTGCCACTTGGCCAGACAAGTTCTTAACCTAGTTTCTGCATCTGGCACCAGGTGGAAGTGGTCATGTGTCTCGGCTGATCACTTGCGATCGGATCACTGAGATGTGTGGTGGACAGAGGAATGGACTGCTGTCGTCACCTTGTGCTGGGTTAACTGCGTCTTGATCTTGTCTGGATCCTTAGCGATCTCCAGCTCAGAGTCTAGCGCTTTCTCTGACTCCTCCAGCCACTCCATCAGTTTGTTCCAGGACTCATGGAACTGCACAAGACAAGAGCATGAGAATCCATTTGTGTAGTGTGCAGTACATCTTAGATCAGAACTAAACAATGTTTTACATCACTGAACCACAGAGAATTTCTTTTGGCTTTTTTTTCCACATTGAACAACAAAATACTCTTTTAAATCCAATAAGTTTGTTAATAGCAGTTAGTAAATAATTGTTTGCATAAAGTACACATAAACCTCTCGGGTCAGTATTTATTAAATGCGCCTTTGAAAGCACTCTGAGTCTCCGCACATCTGGCCACCGCAGCTCAGTCTGGCTGCATGGAGCCTGTGAGTGGACAGCATTTTTCAAGATCCCTCATAAATTTTCAATTGGACTGAGATCTGGACTTTGACTTGGCTATTCCAAAACATCAGCGTTGTTGCTTTAAGCCATTCCTGCTTAATGCATGGGAGTAACAAATCTTGTGTCTTGTCTTGCAGGAAAAACACAGGGATTTCCCTGTATTGTGGTACATTTATTTTATTCCATTCTCCAGACCCATTCGTGGTCAAGAAGAATCCCCACAGTCTGCCAGACCATATCCTCTTATACTAGACTCAAGTTTACCAGTTTAATGCGCATTTTGAAAATTGCTGTAAATGTTCCAGAAATGAGCTGATACACTATTTTTAATCTGTTAGACCCTTTACAGAAAAACTTTGGCATTAAAGAAGTTGATCAGTGGCAAAATGGGTCCAATTAAGTTCTCTGTGATGCAATCATTCCTACAGTGACTATACCTAGCAAAGGCGTGTGATTAAAAAAGGATGGCTTTTAAATGAGTTTTATCCCACGGGATTTTTCCCACCTGTTTGGCACGTTTCCTGGCATCGTCCAGCAGACGTCCTCTCTCCACTGACCGCTGCACGACCTTCTCCCAGCGGCCTTGAACGCTCAGCAGGAGGTTCTTGATCAACACCACATCCTGTTTCTGACTGAAGTACTTGAGGTGTGTTCCTGTTTTATCCAGTTCGATGATCTGATCCCGATGTGAGTTCACCTCAGTCACGAACACCTACAGGTCCAGCAGATCCATTTTAGAAATATATATATATATGAAAAAGGACTATTTCTTTCAACTACAGCAATACGGCTCATTTAAAGTCACAATAAAATGCAAGTAGAAACAGATGCTTTTTTCACTTAATATAATTGAATTTAAGTTATTGTATGAAAAATGTATTAGATTATGAACACACTGTAGCAACCCAGTAGATAAGGTACATTCACACAATGTTTATAATAACATTTTCATAATACTGAATAATATTAATTAACAGCATAAGGATTTGGCTTTGAATTAAGGTTATTGCATGCAATTATGCATAATTAACCATTATAAGAACATGCAATACTTGTTACAAGGGAACTGCTAAATAAAAGGGCTTTTCACACTGTGCTTAACCCCGGGTTATCTGCGTTCTAAACACCGCTTTTAACCCCGGGTTTCACACCTGTAATTTGAAAGCGGTGTTATCACCGCATTTTACCCGGGGTTATGAAACCCTGCTCCGGAGCAGGG
>JAUCMU010000014.1:134464-151806 GCA_032275025.1 Enteromius treurensis | reverse complement strand
ATCAGGTACAGTAACACCGCAAATATGCAAATTAGAACGTAAACCCGGGGTTTAGGAATGTGCAGTGTGAAACGTCTATTAATGAATACCCAGGATTAACCGCTAACCCCAGGTTTAATATAAGCAGTGTGAAACATGATTACAGATAACCCTGGATTATGTTTATCCGGGGTTTAGGATAACCCTGGGTTAACAATTTCAAGTGTGAAAAGCCCTAAAGTGGTACTTAAGTATCTTTCAATAACAGATTTGATAATATTAGCATATGATATTAGCATTGTTTTTAGCAAATTATAGTTTTTTTATATTTCTTTTTCAACATTAATTCTAAAGAGTTTATATCTATTTATATCTGGTGCATTCTGTTTACTTGTAAAACTATTACAATGATAACAATATATCAATGTTTTAGTGACTTTAGATACATTTCTTATCATGTGAAAGCTGTTATTATATTATTAGCTTAAGATTTGTTACATTTTTAAGAAAAGGTTTATATTATGAATGTTTGTTAATAATACGCTAATATGTAATTATTATTTCTCTTTTGTGTTGCATGAGTCGCTGCAATGTTGCATCTAATACAGACGCACAGAAGATTTGTTCACAATAAGATCTATAACATATATATGGGGAGAATTTTTAATTGATGCTGAGTTGCAGCCATAAGCCAGGGTAAGCTGCATGGACGTTTTTGTTAGACTTGTGTCAAAGAGCACTGACCTTATGCTCATCTATCTGGAACATGATGGTCTCCAGGATGAGGGAGGCAGGCGAGGCCATAGTGAGGGTCTGTTCGGCCTGGGTAAGCCAGTTAATGAAATCCTGTAGTGAGTTGTGGAAGTCTGTGGCCATCGCCAGGGCCTCCTCCAGTTTCACCTACAGCCGATCAAACACATCCTTTTATCTCAGATTCACGTACAGGGAAGTGTAAGTCATTGGTAGGTTGACCTCCTGAAGAGTGTACTAGCATGTTTGGTTGAGCGCCCTGATATGTAAACCTCAGAGTGGACTGCCTGAACAAGCTGTTTGCCTCAATGTGGCAACTCAGACAAAGGACGATGGGGACGGATGAATGCTTGGGAAATCAGTCTTTAGACAAGTTTGTAACAAGACAAGGCAAGAGGAGGAAGCAGAGGATATGAGACACAGGAACTTCCCGATGATCTCATCCAGCAGCATGTAATGTGGTGTCTGCTTAGCATCACATACGAGGAGGTACATTTGTATAAGCAGCAGATGTTAAAGGATGGCTTGACTATCACAGACGAGATTCTGACAACAGCTTGTGTGGTCAAATTCCTGTTGTAAACAAACGTCTCTGCCAAGGCCCAGACTCAACACAGCAAACTGACCGAAATCAAATAAGTCTGATTTGGACATTTTCTTCACTGAATATATGCTAATTTTGAATGTTTATAAGTAGGTCATCAGTCACCCACCTATGTATTTTTAAGAATACAGAACACTTATTTTTACTTTCTTTTCAATATGTACAGTATATATCTTAAACTAGTCTCCTTTTGAGTGGCACAGAAGAAAGAAACACATCACAGTTTTGGAAAGACGATAAAGGTGGTCAGTGATGACACAAGTAGTGTTGTTTTTGGCTGAACTAGGGGTTTTCTCCACCGCAGACAACTCTACTTTGTTCTGTAGTGATTTATAACTCACTTTGGGCTTGTGCTCGAGAGAAAAAAGAATTGTTCATCCGACCACATCAAAGCACAACAGCTGACAGATCTGATACCACAGCTACATGAACATAATCAGGACTATAGCTCTGGGATCCGAACCAAAGGCCCAGCCATGCTGATGAGAATGAGTCAAACTGACAGGAACTCTAAATCAGGCTCTCACCTTCCTCTCTGTCACTTTGGCCTGAACACATTCCCACTTCTCCTGCAGGTGGTGCAGGTCCAGTTCAGTGGTGCTGTCTTGACCCTCAGGGGTCATTGCCAAAATCTGCTGCCCTCGGGCCAGAAGCTTCTTGTATAATTCCTCCTTGGCTTCCAGTGTACCGCAGAGCTCCTACAAACACACATCATGTTCACTGACAACCTGACCTTTGTTGACTATTCAAAGAGTTACTTCTGATATTTGAGTGTAAATATATCTTTAAAGATTTAATAAGAAATAAGTCTACCAAATGTTTCATAAACAATTGGCACTATAAAAATATATTTCTATATTGTGCTTTTTCTGGAGCTTGATTCTGACTGTGCTTATACATATTTTCATGTCATATTAAGGAGGAAAGAAAGTCATATGGGTTTGAATCATCTTAAGAAACAAACTGTTCTCAATTAGACATGCATAAATCTTTCAATTACAAATGTTGAGATGTAAAATAAACATTGTGTTGGTTAGTTATAACAAGCTGGCCATCGGTGGCGGATCTGTAGCGCTATTAAACACATACCAGATGGGTGTTAAGCTGCTCTCGGGCCGTGTCTGGTAAGCCTCCGAGGGCCTTTGATGCTAACAGCTGACGCTCTGTGTCTTTCAGCCACTGCTGCATGTCTTCAATCTCGCCATGGAAACCTTGAGCCTGAAAACAGATCCGCCAGCGTCACAACAATAGAGTCACACATTCATTACGGCTGGCCGGAGGGCCGAGAGGCTTGATTAATGAGCAGATTATTAGTCCTAAAAAAAGGGCAAGTTTATAGGAAATCTCTCAGTTTTGAGAACAATGCTGTCTGGATTCAAAACGAGTTAGCAAGACAATAAACAACTAAGTACTCCCCGTTTCACTGTAGAAAAACTTAACATTTAGTATTTTTAACAATATATACGAGCGTTAAGTTTCAGCAAATCTTCATTGCAACTTTTTTTCTAATAATTGAAAAGCAAATTCGAAAATTGAAATGAGCGAGGATGTGTTTAATTAAAAGAAGTGATAGTCCAGATGTGTTTATGTTAAATAAATTCTGTTCTTTCTTAGATAATTCTAACACTAAATCAGCTTTAGACTGGAGTAATGATGTGGAAAAATTCAGCATCGCATCACAGAAATAAATTGTATTATAAAGTATATTAAAATAGAAACCATTGTTTTACATTATAATAACATTTTGTATATTTCTGCTTGATGAGCATAAGTGACTTCATTAAATACATCACAAATCTGACTGATCCCAAACCTTTGAATGCCATTGTTTATCACAAAATATTATTTTTTAAATTTGATTGATTTTGTTTTTTGTAATTGTTCCTGCTTCTTAATTTGTACAGTCAAATCTTTCCCTGTCCACCTTTCAGTGTTCTTTGAGTGAGAGCATGTGCGTGTATGGACTCTTTACTGCTTCTCCTTCACATTCTTTAAGATTAAGAGAGGGCATTTTTGGCCTCATGTTGAGAACATCATCAATCATTTCTCCATTTTAGGAAACGCTCAGCCTCTGAGATTCCAGAGGGTTGCCAGGCTCCCTGGCTGGCTCCTGACCTGCAGCAGGGCACTGTCCAGAAGCTGTCTTCTCTGCTCGGTCTTCTCCAGGATAGTCCTCCAGCGCTGGTTGAGGTTCTCCAGCTTGTTTTGCAGACCTCGCGCCTCCTCTCCAGCAGTGGAGTCAATGAGGTCACTGCCGGCCTTGTTCACCGCCTCCACCGTGGTCTTATGGGCCAGCACATCGTTCTGCAACACCTACCGAATGGAAAGAAATGACCGTACGTGAGATGTACTGGCTCACTGACCGCATTTTGAAATGTTTTTCTCTGTGGCGTACATGGTGCTTTGCGAGCTCGATCTCGATGGCTTTGGGGTCGCCGCAGGCCTTCCTCTGTTCACTCAGCAGCTCTTCGGTATGAGTGAGCCAAGCAAGAAGTTCATCTAAAGCATGCTGGAACTGCCCTAGAGCCAACAGCGCTCCCTCCAGCTTGTGCTACAAGACATCAGGACACACAGCAGTCATTACAATGATGTTATGAATGTGTGGTGTTGTTTCTGTGCTGGGCATGTAAGTCACACAGTGGCTGGACTTCTTTTTGATGGTCTAAAGTTCTTTAAAAACAGCATGCATGATTCGAAAACATGTCAAATGTGTCTCTGGTCCACAAAACAGGTTTTGAGATTTATACATTGTCTGAAAGCTGAAAAAAAACAAAAAAACGTTTTGATGAATGGTTTGTTTGGGTAGGATGATATTCGCTCAAGGGTCTCACCTCAGTCATGGTATTGAAGGTGGAGAGAGCGTTGGTTATACACTAACCCCACCCACAATCCCTGGGCCTCGAACCCGCAACTTTTGGGTTACAAGCCCAACTCACTATCTGTTAGGCCCCCAATGCACATTATTAAAAAGATTTGATCATTTTGATCCATACAATGTATTGTTGTCTATTGCTACAAATATACCTGTGCCACTTAAAACTGCTTTTGTGCTCCAGGCTTGCAAATGCGAACCTGATGTGTACATTACAGACACAAAATGGGTTCTTCTCAGTGCCTGACCTGTCTGTTGATAATCTTTTTATCCAGGTTGTCCCAGAGCATTTTCAGCTCATTCATTGGCTCCAGGATGGGAGAGCGGTCGGCTTCCTCCATCACCTTCTTCAGCAGCAGCCCAGCCTGATGGTTCAGCCTTTCCTTCTCGATCTGTAGCTGGTACGCATCACCTTTGAACTCCTTCACACACACACGACAGCCCAGGTAACATCAGAGTACAGTTTCACCGTGGCTGCATTTACACAGCAAGGATTGATGCACTGATCCAATATTTAGATTTTTGTTCTCCCAGTCATCAATCACTAAAGATAACATACTGGCTATTGTTTGCCACTAATAAATTCTTGAAGGAATTACACACAAAAAAATCTCGGGCTAAAAGCATGTTATTTCACCTTTAAATGCATGAATGGTTAAACATTTACTATTGTGTGAGCTTTAACCCACTGTGTAAGATAAAGCAAATGAATGGCTCTGTGTAAACACAGCTGTGTGTTTTTTTTTAGCTCAATTATACTCACAGAACAATCAAAAATGAAAGAGGCTGGAGATAAATAGCTCTAAACTTTGATCTGGATCCACTGTGACTGACAAAAAGCAACGCGTCATGGCCATGAGAAAATCTCCCACACACAAGCAGGGAATCAGTACCTTCAGCTCCTCGATCTGCTGTTTCACAGTCTCCAGGTCCGTGCCCACAGGCGACATCGAATCCAGTTTGCCTTCCATAATATCCACAGAGTCAAACATGTTCTGTTAGGGAGGAGAAAACTATTGTCACAGGCTGCACAACATCCGCGCTCTGCATCGAGTCGAGTTTCACATATAGCCCCGATACAAATGTGGCTCAGGTGACAGTAAAGGCGAAACAAAACTAAGCCACACCTAAACCAATTCTACTCAAATCTGAAGTTTGGGGCAAACAAGTGCAACTGGATATCCTTTAGAGCAGAATAAATGAGAAATAAAACTTGAATTATTCAGCAGCCATTTGATTAGCATGATTAAAGTAGGCCATGTTCTTGATCTGGTTGCGCTGTGACAATGACAAAAAACTCTTTCAAAGCTCCACATACACTCTTGGTACCAGCCTGGGCTGAATCACGTCACATGAATCATTCCTTTAACACAGGTTTTTTCCCTCAAGAGCACATTCAGCACACTAGCAGATCAGACTATGCTGACTACAAACTAGCTCCGGAAGTTTCCCATGACTGCATGAGCAGACAGATCTGTGGTCAGCATCATCAGGAGGGCAGAGGTCTGTGTGTGTCATATTTACCTGGAGACTGTCCTGGAACTGCACCGCAGCGTGCATGGCTTCCTCTAGAGTCTCTACTCTCTCTTTCCATGTCTTATTCAGGGTTTCCCAAGCTGAGTTCACCTGAGGGACGTATGAGATGTGGTCAGACATTATACAGTGTGACGCCAACTCTGACTCATCCAGCACTTCAGTTACACCAGGAACACATACATCCTGGGTCTAAAATTAACTATTGAACTAAATTACCATCATAACTTATCTTCTGTGGGATGGCGTAATTTTCTTTTATAATTATTGCATTCATTCTTTTTGAACTTGACTGAATGGAAAATTTCTCACACTGATGAGCCATTTTTGAAACGCACTGCTTATAAAAATGTTTACCATAATTTACCAGAATGGTATTTCTGCATAAACTATGATCACGTTTTTTTAAGGGAATGATCTCATTACCTCATCTATACTTTTCTTGATCACTGGTTTATCAGGTTCTCCACACGCTGTCATGAGCTCTGCCCCCAGATTCTGGACCACATTCAGTTCCTCCAGCAGCCCGTCGATCTCTTCTCTAAAGCTCTGTGAAGCAAAACAGCAACTATGAAGATATTTGCTGAATCAACATCAAACGTCTGATTCTGAATGCTCCTGACCTCCACAGACTCTTGCTGTTGTTTAACCACTGAAGGATCGACTCCAGGCTCCTCCTGCTCTTTCAGCAGATCCAGCGTGTCTTTGATGGTGACGATGAGAGCACAGTGATCACACCAGAACTTCTCAGCCAAGTCCATGACATCCAGGAGCTTGGCCTCTCTTTCCTCCAGAAGAGCTTGGATGTCATTCCATAGAAACACCATGTTGTCCAGCTTATCCTGAACAGCTTCAAACAAAACAGAAGAATGCATTCAAAACCAAGTAGTCGCTCAAGGCCAGATCCAATTTGCTGAGATGACAACAGCACAGCTACCTTTAGCCGAAAGGTCCTTGTCTGCTCCTTCGGAGCGAGCAATCATCTCCTCTCCTCGCTGCTTGAGGGTCTCATACGACGGCTGAAGTTTCTCCAGGTCTACATTCACAGCTTTGTTCTCTGATAGCTGCTCACGGATCTTCTCCACCTCCACAGAGATGGATGGAGGCTGGCGCAGGCGTTCGGCGATGCGCTCCAGAGACTCCAGCATGGGGTCTATCTTATCGTGGAACTGTGGAGATCATTGACAAGCAAAATGTTGCACAAGATGTCAGATATGTAAGCTACAGCTTGCTTTCTTCTTCTAATGGTGAGAGAGATGAACGTTAAAGTGGTAGGTCACCCAATTAAATGGAAATTATGTCATTATTTAAGGATCCTCAAGTTACATAAAACATGGTTGTTTGAATGTTGGTAACCATAGAGTTGCTAGTAATGTAAACATACTATGGATGTAAATGACTAACTCTGGTTACCCGCATTCTTCAAAATATATATATTTTTTTGTATTGAACAGAAGAAAAAATCCTACAGGTTTAGAACAACTTGAGGGTGAGTTAATGGTGACAAAACTGTGAACTGTCTTTTTAACCACTGCTACAAAAGGGTTGAATACGACCCCAACCAAATACTGCAAAGCACCTGAGTGGATTTGGAGATGGCCTCGTCCAGGACAGCAGCTCTGTGCTTGACGTCCACTTTAAGCTGGCTGTACAGTTTGTCTGCGGCCTCGTATTTCTCCCTGATTGGCGGCCCCTCTGTGGAACTCAACTCCACCAGCTGAGGTCCAGTTTTATTCATCTTGTCAATGTGTGGCTTGTGCTCTGCTATCAGCTCCCTCATTTGCTGAAGATGGGAAGTTTAATACCATCAGAATAAAAAGCATTGATTTCATAACATAAGGTCAAACACAATCTGACAACATATCACACAGGGCTCAAAGAGCTTCTATCTGACCACTGATGTGCATAATACTTTATCCTCTTAGCCATTCTAATGTAATGCAAGTTATGAAATTAACTCTTCATATATATATATATATAATGTCTAGGATTTCTTATAACACATCTGCACTGGAAGACTCACCTTATCCCCTCACACTAGATACTAGTTTTTGTAAAATGCATCACAGTACCAATCAGTTTGAGAAAATAATCAGGTTCAAGAGTTTACATTCCCAGTTGATTGTATTATTCCAGGTCTACACCACCTCTTTAGTCAGATCTAAATGCATTTGGATCCGTTGAAGTGCTTACAAGAAGAGTTCTGAGTCTTACCCTCAGCTCCTCTTGTTGCTGTCGAAGTGCTTCGTACTCAATAGCTGGCTGAGACAGCTGAGTGAAGGTAGTCCTGGTCTCCTGCAGCCATGGCCAGAGTTCATCGTACGTCTCCCAGAACTGGCAAGCAAGAGAATGAGCCCTCTCCAGCTGTAGACAGCGCTCTGAATTCAGCTGACTAACCACACTGTATTTCTCCGACAATGCCTGGAGCTTCACCTGTATGACATCACAGTGATTCTAGTCCAAAAACTGCCACACACAGACTAGTCTTTTATTTACATTTCCTTTTATTTACCCTCAATGCCTGTTTCTCCGCCTCATCTTTGTTATTCATAATGGCCTCTCCGGTTTTCACGATGTCATCCACGGCATCTTTATGTCTCATAATGTCCATGGAGAAGCTCTGTAGGAGAAAGTGTGCTTTAGGCAATGTGCGCCTTGTAACGTACTGTGTGTTTCTCTGATAGCGCCCATATGAACACACGACTGACCTTCTGAGCCTGCAGTTGAGCTGTGGTCTGCTCCGGCTCAAGCCTGACGTCCCCGAGGGAAGACAACTTCTTCTCTGCCTCTATCAGCCACTCTAGCTCAGTCGTGGCTGCCTGCTCAAACTGTACACCAGGGAAAAAGCATCAAGTATTTCATGTTTTGCGGTTTAGATTTGTCATATAGTTTAAGATAGAGACTTAATATTAAATTAAAATAAACCAAACAGTGTGTACTAAGATTAGCTATGTAGACATACTTATGTAGACAAGTCTAAAAGCAGCATGTTTCATTCTAAGAGAGCAAAATGCAAAATGAAGAAATTAAATCAAGATTTAGTTCAACAAACATTGACTATTATAATTGGAATCAAAATCACAAAAATTCATATTGTTCCTCCTTATAATAACCAATTGGCCAAATTAGAAATAATTCAAATGTATCGTATACTGTATTTACCTTAAATATTATTTTACAAACCTAGGCCAGTCAACTAAGCATGCATTCATTATGGCTTCTCTCAGCACAAACAGACTAATGTGATGCAAATATAATCAATCTGGGTCACACTCCATTAGTATATTATGTAAATACCATCAAGGCAGCTCAAAAGGATAAATTAAGTTTGAATGACTATAAAGCACAAAAAATTAGCACCACAATGAGGCCAATCACCCCTGGCAGCAATCACAGGCACTTCATTGTTTGGCTGTTCAACAAAATTGTGAGTCTCCCCAATGGAAGGGTGGTGCTATTTTCTCAAGCAGCTGAGAAACACTGTACCTGCTGGGATTTTAAGATGGCAGCTCCAGTCTGGTCTACATGCTGTGTAATGGCATCGCTGGTCGTTCTGTAGCGCTCGTTGTCATCAGTGACCATCCTGTCTAAGCCTTCTCTTGCTCGCCATGGAACGAGCTCCAGCAGGGCGCTGCTTACTTCATTAAGAGAGTCCACCAGCGGCTTCTGATCCTTAACCTCCTTCATCAGTGTCTGGATGTGACAAATAAACAAGCAGGTAAACATCAACCACATTTTACAATAGTTGAATACTGAAATATTCAATTAAATGAAATAGTAGAATGAACTGGATGCCACCAACTCAGTATATTTTATCTAAAAAATATGAATCTTAACATTATAACATGAGCATTGTAATTGTAGTGCAGATGCATTCGTGGCATCTCTGAGCTGCATGAACACATCTAACTGCCACTTCAGCTCTGCTCTGCTATGTCCCGCTTCATTTGAGTTACATTGGATTTTAATATTGTTTACTATGTTTGATTCAAAATCAGCTTTTCTTTATCTGTTTCCCTAAACTGTATTTTTATAGAGCTATAAAACTGGATTCCAAATAAATTGGTCTGGCAAATCTACACACAATGATTGGGAGGCTTACAAAACTCTGTTTGCTACTATAGATACATAGCAGAAACACGTGAGATTTGTTTTTCATACGGGTTAAAATGCAGCAGCAGCACTAACACTTACTTTCTGCCTCTCTTGTAAGCAGGTGAGCTGCTCGCCGACCGGCTCTTGAGCTTTAAACACGGCCAGCTCAGACTCTACCTTCTCCAGCCAGGAGTTCAGCTCTTCATGTGTGTTTTGCAGTTTTCCGGCAAGAGACAGGGCTTTGTCCAGAGTCTTTGAAACATTGTTGCTCTTTGTGTTGATCTCCGAATACCTCTCCTTTATACCATCTAGTTTACCTTGGATGACAACAACCTCATCCCCTGAATGAAAGAGCACACACACAATAGAGACATTCATGGAGTTTCAAAGCATTTCTTTTAACAGGAAACATTCTAAATGTTGACTCAGGTTATGCACATATGAAAAAAAAACTTGTAACAAACACATTTCAAGTAGACCTATACAAATTTCAATCAGTGAGCTATGTTTTTGTTAATCTCACCTGTGGTCTGTTTCAGCAATTCTAACCCATTTAGGATGGCTTGTTCAATATTTAGTTTCCTCAACTCAATGTCTTCATGAAGAGCCTGGGCATTGAAACATATATCAGTTACCAGCATCTTCTGACAGAGCAATACAAAATCATATCACACCACTGATGGCAAAGAAATTAAATGAACAAAACAGGGGAAGGAAGCCTTAAGAGGAGGAGCATGTAAAGTACCAGCTGCTCAGCATGCTGCTTAGCGAGCACGGCCGTCGTGTAGTCTTGGACCGAGACTTCGCTCAGTTTGCCATGAACCTCATCGAGCCAGGTCATTAGGGCCACCTCGTCCTCTCCAAAGAGCTGCGCATTAGCCAGAGCCTGCCGCAATAACTCGGCCTTCTGGTGGCAATGCTCCTGCAGCTCCATGTAGCTGCTGTGCATGCTGTCGAGCTTTGCCTGCACCAGCTCCTTGTCATCACCACAGCTGACCGTCCGTAGAGACTGGCCCAGACTCATGGTCTGGTACAAGATCTTACCATGGCCCAAAACCTCCTCCTCTAAAGCCTGATTACAATGACCAGGGTGCAGAAACCATAACAACAGAAAAAGAATGGGTCAAATGAGAACACAAAGAGGAACAACAGAAACACAGGGAGAATGGTCAATGGATAAAAAAAGTAAAACGTGATGAAAAACAAACTAAACATGGTCATGGCACTATGCTGTCTCTACAGAAGGTTCTGTACCTTATGCTGAGAAATTTGTTCCTCCAATTTGGACGTCTGGGTGCCGATGGGCTCTGAGTTGGCTAGTCTTTTTTCGGTAGCTGTCAGCCACTCGGTCAAAGGCTCAAGGGTCTCATGGAATTGCTGTGCCACCACCAAAATATTCTCCAACTGCTTTTGTCTGCCAAAAACATTGCATTTTTTTTATTCCTGGACATGATCAGGTTTAACTTTACTGTATCAGTACTAAAAAACAGTCCTTACCCATGAAAAAGACAACTGATATCTTATAAGCAGAGATGGATTCTTATTTATAGCTAAAACCTACGATTGGTGCACCAAAGTTATATATACATTTATCAAAATGACAATAGCTTACTCCTATTTGATTTTCCAAATTCCCAAAATGTGAAGTTTTTGAGTTTTACCTGTTCTCAGCTTTCTTAAGTAGGTCGTCCCACCTTTGCCCCAAGCATTCAATCTCTCTCGCAATCTTCTCCTTATCGATAGTATCAGCTAAGTCAGTCACTTTCCGTCCCTCTGTCTTAATCAGCTCCACCGTAGCTCTCCGGTCATCCAGCAGTCTCTGCAGAAGCTAGACCCAGCCATCAGAAACAATACACGTGTGTGTGTAATACCAAAAGACAGATTTCACATCACTGAACGAATCACTAAGATAAAGTCTATGCTTTTTAACCATCATACCTTCTGCTCTTGTATCTGTGCTTTCACCACATTGAATTCTGCTGATGGCGGCTTCTGATTGGCCACCAGCTCCTCTGTGTCCGTGAGCCAGCTGAGAAGAGACTCCAGTGCATCCTGGAACCTACCACAGTGCAGCAGGGCTTCATGAAGCTGTGCGGATCGCTCTGCAACCTGAGGAGATCACAAACACAGCAGTTTTGAGGAGACTACCTTAGAGCTATAGCTTGGCATTACTGATAATATGAAATGACTCAATTTGTTGGTGTAGCATCTCACACCACACCGCTTTTTGTAATAAAGCTTGGATATTGGAAACTCTACACTATTTTAGACTATTCCTTAACTACTGAAAAGGTAATAACATCACTGTTTGGAAGTTACTCACCAACACTGGCAAACATTATGACTGTTATCAAAAAATTATGAGCATTCCAGAGGGCAGTGGGCAAAGAAATCAAATGATTCATACATGATATTACACCTCTTCAAATGAGTTTAAACCGTTTTTGAAACTAGATGAAGGGTGGGTCTTACTTTTTTATTGAGGGTGTTCCATCTGGTGTTGACCTCGTCTAGATCCTGATCAAGTCTTTTGGTGCTGGTGCCTTTGGCTGCATTTTGGATCAGTGCTTGGCCCAGAGTGTTCAACACCTGCAACTGGCTCTGCAGTGACTCAATGACGTCCTTTTGGAACACCTGTACGTGATAAATACAGAAGAACACATAGAAAAACATGAAGATATTCGATCTTCACAATATTTAAACAATCTTTCTATCAAGCTAAGAACACTTCGTTTACAATTGTTGTCAGTTAACTCCCTGGGGAGTCAAATTTGTTTTTCTTGTTGATGCTTCTCTTAAAATTCATTAGCAGATAAAACAATGTAACAAAAAACTAAATCTTGTTGAAATCCATTAAGAGGACCAAGTTACAAAATAATTTTGTGTAAGTAGTTTAGCACACAGTAGCTGCTACCACAACCCTATTCAGGGGACCAACATCTAAAACATATGCTAGAGGCCAGCTTTGATGGTCTCCTCAGCAGGGTAACTAGATATATCTTAGCCAGCAGCCTTATAAGGTGAGGCTCTTCTACTGAAACAGGCCCTATTTGCACTCTAACGCCAGTCAACTGGTTGTTGTGAGAAGCTGCTACTCGGTTACAGCCAGCTGTGCGCAATCACAACATCTGAGTCACTGACCAGCAATCACGATAAACCTAATTCAGCTTTCTCCTAATCTGATAAAGGCCAAATGGCACTATCCAGCCTCCCAGGAAACACTAATCAAACAATCAACATTTGCCCGCTATTTTGGGTACCTGGGTTGAAGGCAAGGCCACAAGTTCCATCTGCGAACATTCAGCTATTGATGTTAACAGACTCTCTATGTCTTCATCATCCACGTGTTTTATTCCATTGGGGAAGCCTGCCTCTCTTTCAACTAACAACAAGAAATCCTCCAAATCTGCCATTTTGGAGTCCGTAACTCTTTGCTCGCATTCATAACACTTTTCGCCCTTGGTCGCATGTTGTTCTACATTCTGCCGGCAGCGTGAAAGAGTCTTTGGTTCTGTCACCACGACACTGAGGAGCTCGCAGTCGTCCTGCGAACAAGTGTTTTCAAGAAGTTCAGCTGTGGGTAATTCCTCATAACCTGAGAATGTCGTGGAGTTATGCGTTTCGCTGCTTGACTCTCCCAGCGTACTGACATTTATTTCTGGACAATCGCTATTGGAAACAGCGTGCTGACCCACACTGAGGTCTGAGTTGTATGTAATGTTACGTTGTTGGCTTCCAAGCGTCGATGCGTCTGTGTAATACGGCGGAGTGGGTAATCTGTCTTTCATTGAGGAGAAGGGGAACTCTTCCTGACCGGAGCTGAGGGAACGCCCTGGCTTCAGATCCCCAGATACGTGCACCCCCTCAGTAGAAGAAAGGCTTCTTGTGCCAGGCCCGGGTCGCCTCTGGGCTCGTGCGTTTCGCTGTTCTCTCTCCACAGTGGGACTGCACAGACCTGAGTCGCCTTCTGAGGTAAGAGAGTTTGTCATACTGCTTCCTCTTCCCCCTTGACCCAACCCGCGTTGGCCCGTTCCGTCAATACACAGCGTTCCGCTGCAGCTGCCGTACTCGCTGGGGTTTGCGGGGGCGAACGTCCGCCAGGAACGACGGTGCTGAGCCGGCTCCCTTTTCTCGCCCGCTGGCTGAGGCTTACACAGCATGGTGTCTGCACCCCGGATAATATCTCCATTAAGCTTCAAGCCATCAAACACGACCCGCTCGTCCAAACGCACTGCCTCCCTGCTGCGGAGCTCAAAGGCACTGGAGGATGCCAAGACGCCATTCCCACAGAGTGCGCTTATGTCCAAGGTGCGATGGCTATATGGTAAAGTGCCGACTAAGTGCCTTGAGGCCAGGCTGCCCTTAGACCCAGAGTCGATTTGCTCATTCAGACGCACTGTGTCATAAATGGACCTCTGGGGAACGTAACAGTCATCGATGTTGAGGTCCTCCTCCTCTCCTTTGCCCACACAAGAAGGGTTCTGCCGCAGACAGTCTGGTCTACTCAGAGGTTTGCCCATTATGACAATCACTTACAAATGGCATAGAACAATGAGGTAAAGCTTTTCAGTGCAACGATCCTTAACAAACATCAGATAAACTTTTTAAAAGCCATAGAGGAGAATTTACTTTTGCAAATCACTAGGAAACACATAATAATCCCAAGGAAGTCATAAGGAAATAATAAGCCATTAAGTAAATCATAGATTTTTTTTAAAGAATATACTATTTAAAACTTGAAATTACAATACAACAAAAATACTATACACTTTATAACATTTCTTTTATGGAGGTGGTAAAAATAAAGTGAATGAAATAATATATTTTTGTTATCTCTAATATACATCACTTCTTCCTTTTATACATCCTTTTCCAAAATGACAATCCTGCTGGTTTGCATTTCTCCCCATTGTCACAACTTGTCATTGTTGCTTGTTTCCTTAGTTCTTTATAGCTCCATCAGGGACGTCATCCAGTGCAAAAAAAATAGCTTGGAAATTTAGAATTTGCCAGTACAGTTATCCACACTGAGGTATCCTGTCTGCGTAATGGTGGCATATCCGATACAAATCCTCAAATCTGGGAAAACAAAGCCATAAGCTCCAGGAGAAACAAAAAGCCGCTCCTGCTTCTCTTGCGGTCCAACCGGCAATGACAGACACCCTCCTGGCACAGGGATCAAGGCCCCGCCCCCCTCACATTATTCAGGCAACATCTGCCACAGCTCCATTTGTGTGGTGGCCGGCTCATGCTGATTGGTAGACGCTTGACCCTCTTTTAATTCTCCCCTTCTGTCTCCTTGTCCCATTTGACTTAACTTCTTAGTGTGCTTCTGCTCTGACAGCAGCTCTCCTCCTCTTGTCAGGGGAGGGCAGAGAGAGAAAAAAGCAAAGCTACGAAAGCAAACGGCACCCTCTCAGATGACATCACACAAGGCAGAAATAGATATGCTTTCTGCTCTCTTGCCCTCTTCGTCCCTTGTTTCTCCTCCTCTCCTGCCTGGTGTTTTGGAGCCAAGGAAGGGCCTGTAGTGTCTCACAATTACAAAAGAATGCTGAGGGAGGAACTGGATGGGGGTAATGAAACACTGTAACCTGTGCCAAGTGCATGACAGGTCTTTTTTCATGGCAAGTGGACAAAGTGGGAGAAGCATGGATCGAAGGGTAGAATGAAGAAAGAATGCAGTATGGTTCCTGGTACTTGTCAGATAATCCGTGGATACATTTTAAGCCCCTTCAAAGTGAACCTCACAGTATGTATGCTCAAACTTGCTGGGTCCTCCATAGGACTAAATATTTATTGATGTATTTTTTTGTCATCGGGCACCAGCTCAGTACTACATGTAGTTTAGCAACAATAACCCAGTTAAACATTCAGCTTTTTTAAGCTCGGTCAAGTAAAAATTACATTTATTGTATATATATATTGATATATATATATATTGAAATTAAGCACTTACATGAGTTACGTGGCAACTGATACATCTAAATTTATTCATCAGGGCCCATTTATGTGATACTATCATATGTGAAACCTTCTGTGACATTTCAAGAGTGTAGGGAGTAGTTCACAGCGTGTAGGTGTCCTGGGAATCAGTAAACAAACTTTCTGTTTTAGCAAAAGGAGGAAATCAGGAAGCTGGAAGAGGTGAAGAGGTTAAAGATATGTGCGGGATTTAAAGAGGGGTGTTTTGATATAATCCAGGCAGAGAATTAAGAAAGACAGAACATTTGTTTATTATAGTTCCAAGGTCCAAGTCTCTAATGTCTCTGAGACGTGTTTACTGCTGTTGACGCCACATAGACGTCTCATGGAGCAAATAAAACGGATTTATCTTTCTATGACGCCATTTATTTGAACTTGACCATTTGCTGTGCTTTACAGCAGCTTGATTTTCTGGCTTTATTTATAAAAATGAGCAGCATTTCGGTGCAATTCGTTTATAAATCCATTCTTATGTAAAAGGCAGCAATTTACGTAAGTATGACTTCTTGTGACAAACAATTTACACAGACTTCTGCGGCCCTTGGCGTTTTGACCAACCATTTGCACATGACAAAAACTTGCAAACCAACTTTTTAAATGTGAACGAACAAATTATCTGACCTGATGTTAAATGCATGAAACCATTAATTTAAAACCAGACATGATGGGAAACAATGCCTGTCTGTGCACAGAAACAGGGCAGGGATGTTCCCCGTCCAAAAAAAAAAATCTCTGTCAACAAAATCTCTCACCATTCACACGAACAATACCCACAGGCACTGAAACGCAGAACTATTATTTAGACGAGAACAAAGGTTTCGTTGAAAAAAAAGAAAATCTCTGAGTAAATTCCTCTGGCACTTGAGGGCTGAGATCCGTTGGGCCAGAAACGTTTTCTCTCTCTCTTTGTCAACGTCCCATGCAACACGATAGCAGTGAAATAACAACTTCATCATAATGCAACAATGTGCATAAGTTCTAGTGCTCTGCTGGTGGAGGGTGTCAGGTTCTCTCTCGGGCGTTTCTACAGTGAGTCAGGCTGATGAGTCAGCTCAACACTGGGGGCTCACAAAGACCCTTTTCCCATCATCACCCATGGAATTACAAATAACTATGATTCAAGAACCAGAAATTCCCACAGGTTCACAGGAAAGTAGTGGAAAAGAACACAATTTAAATTTCCAAACATCTCCTGCAAGTGTAAACCTCACTGTCACAAAGACAAGGGGTTGTGGGTTGATTTCCGACGTACAGCCTAAGCCTGTACAGTATATTAGGTTTACTTACAAAAAAAAGAAAAGATAAGAATAAACAATTTCACACATGTACATTCTTAAATAACAGAATCATAATGAAAGAAAAACCTCTGCCTGTCTTTGTGTTTCATGATCTGAGACGTTTTCCTGAGTTTAATGGACGTATCATTGAGAACAATGCTGATTTTCCAGCAGCAGCTGATGTAGCAGTGATCATACATCCAGACATTGAAAAGAACAAAAAGAATGGGGGGGGGGGGGGGGGGGG
>JAUCMU010000014.1:115391-126493 GCA_032275025.1 Enteromius treurensis | reverse complement strand
CAGGTACTATTGTGGAGGTACAGGTACAACTTTTACACAGTGGAAAACCAAACAGAGCCGAGCCGAGTCGAGTCGAGGCGAGCTGGTACTGTGTTGTGGAAAAGCGCCATTACTGTTTCTGTGTATGACTATTGACTGATTTACCCTGTTCATGTTTTTGGATTGCCCCTTGCTTTGACGTTTTCATTGGTGTTTTGATCTTTGCCTTGTGCTCGTCATATTGGACTTTAATAAAGGGACGCACATGGATCCTCACTCTACCTCGTCACAATCTCACATCATTACTACGACACAATATATCAAAAGTTCATAATAGCTCACATGCCATTCCCAAAATCCATTCCAGGTCATGCGGTAAACGTGTAGACAAAAACTGACACACAGATTTTAAGTGCGTGCCCCTAACTGAAGAATCTGCCGTACACAATGGGATGCGTGTCTTCTTCTAGCTATGTTCTGTTCATTTAGCTCATCGTTCTAGCCCGAAATTGAAACGTGTAATCCATCACTCACATTGACTCTCTGCAGGTCTGTTCCCAGGCCCTGTTCACTGCAGTTGGGCCAAAGCACTGGCACTTGCTCTTTTGTCTCCTCCAGCCATTTCATTAACACCCCTGCGGCAGCTTTGAACTCCTGCAGCTGCTTCTGGCAAGACAAAACCTCCTCTTTCCTGCAGTACATAGGATACATATGCATATAGAGTTTTATATCTGGCAAAAGCATAACTAATATTTCTTGTAATTCTTTTCCATTACAGCACATGGTTTTAATTCTAATGTCACTTTATCCAATTAAATAAATAACAGAGACACATATCAGAGCCAAGAGAAGTATATAAAAAATAATGGGACACACTGGAACGAGACAATGTCATAATATGAGGCATAGCCTGTGTTTTTATCCTAAGTACTCTTTTTGAGAAGTTACTAGGTGTTGTTACTTAGTAATCACTTACTTATCAGTAATTGTCTTCTTCAAAGCATTAAAGCTGTCGGAGATGTTCTGCATCTTGCTCTGAAGAAAAGCTGTGCTTCCTTCTGGACCCAGCTTGCTGAGTTCCTCAGTCAGTCTCTGGAGCTTTTCCACGTCCTTTGTGTGTTCAGCTAACTCTGCATTTGTGTCCTACAAATAAAGACTTTATTACAGCTTCAGCATGCGGAACATAAAGAGAGCATAGACAGGTTGTCTAAAACTACAGACGTTTTATTTTTGTTTGTTTTTTTAATAATAATAACTTCACAGCCAAGTTTTTTATGTATTGGCTATTGTTATTAATTGGGAAATTATATTATGGATTGATATGTTCAAGCTAGAACATTTAATTGGCCAAAAAAAAAAAAGTATTCCCCTTAAAATGCATCATCAATATTTTTAGTCTAGTTTCGTCTAAAAGAAGTGTTCAAATCCACTATAGTCCAATTATTGTCAGTTTTTTGGAAGACATATAGGGCATTCAGTATTTTGACCTCAAAGCTAACAGACACGAACCAATAGTATGAAAGTCCAATCAAAGTATGTAGTTCACTGTGTGAGCAGCACACCTGGAGAAGCTGTGAGAGCTCAGTGACGTTCTTTCCTGGCCCGTCTGTTTCAGAGACAGCCTGTGAGCTCTTCTGCACAAACTGCTGCACCTTCTCAGATGTCTTCTCAAACTGCTCCACCTTGTCTCGGAGCTGCTCCATCTGAGCTACCTTCTGCTTGTGGTGCTCAGAGGCGTCAGTAAACCGCTGGGACAAGCCCTCCATCTTAGTCTGTAGCAGGGCAGCGGCGACCGGCTCAGCGTTCTCCACAAACTTCCCCACTTTGGCCTTCATGGCCAAGATGCTGCTCTGCCTGCTGGACATGTCCTGCTCCAGAGCCTGAAATAAATGGAAATGTGTTCTTGTTTTTCTATTAATGTGGTTATTAATTAAGTTAAGTCTGTAAGTTCAGCCCCAAATGGATCCATAGAAATTATACAGGTAGTTTCAAGACATATTTTTAGAATTCAAGTCATTTTTTAAATTATTTTTGAAATTGATACAATGGGAGTGAATGGGATCCAAAGCTGTTTGGTCACCAGTACTCTTCTTAAAGTATGTTCCACAGAAGAATGAAATGCAAACAGGTTTGGATCAACATTTTTCTCTATCCCTGTAATTGTGCATTACAGCGTTTTGTCTGGTAAGTTCTGGCTATGTGGTTACATATTTACGTTGTAATGTACATAGTATCTTTGGATGAGAGGTCAAAGGTCACATACTGCCTCCTTGCTAAGTGCATCTGCAATGGAGCTTGAGTCCAGCGGCACTTTTGGGGTCTCCTTCACGCTCTCCTCCACCTTGTCCATCCAGGACATCATCTCGTCCAGGCCGTCCTGCACACTCAGGGAGCGCGTCAGAGTCACCTGCAGCTTCTCATTGCGGTCACTCACTGATTTCGACAGGTTGTCATATCTCTCTGCGATGTCATCTATAAACAGAAATCTCTTTAATAAACAAATAAATCTTAAAATAGGCTTTATTTTCTTTTTTCTTGTAGAAGCCCTGTGCTTCTGGTGTGAAATGTGAGCCAGGCGTGTTTTTGTGAGGTTTTTGGCTCACCCACTGTCTCCTGAATCTCCTCAGGATTGGACAGCAGGTCTCCCTCTGCGCTGATCAAGGCATCAGCTGTTTTCCTCAGCGTATCCACCGCAGCCTGACGGGACGTTGTTTGCCCTTGAAGATTCTGGAACAGGCCAATGCTTATTACACTCCACTAATAGGACTGCAGTCAATAGACTGATTATGTTGAAAGCACAACATCAATGGCGTGTGATCTAAATCCATCCCAACAGGCCATACGACACAGTGATATTAGAAAGTTGATTAGCAAACGGATATATACACACAAGGTCAGAAGACAGTTGTACTAAGCAGTACTTCCCAAGAGAACTGTAACGCAGCAGGAATATATTTTCTGTGTGTGTGTATCTGATCTCGCTGCTGTTCAGCCAAATCTGGTCTGAGTGCATTATGGGAGAAGTAATCTATTTAAGTGTGATTAGCATTGTCTGCTTCTGTATCCACTTCTGCAAGAACAGCAAGCTGTAATACCCCACGAGCAAATGAAATCTGAGCTACTGCAGGTTATTTGTGTTGTGGCATGTTTTAACAAAGGATTTTTTTATATTGGTATGTTTAGTTTTTTGAACAGTCTCCATTAAAAATAAATAAACAATTTTGTTTAAATACTAGTTTTGTGCAAAAACCTGTTTTTAACATGTTAACTAGCAGTCGTTAGAGTTTTAGTAGACACATCACATCACAAAACACACTGACTCTCAGAAACTCTGCAAGTCAACTTATTCTCCTAACCCTAAACCTACCCTAACAGTCTACTCTGAGAGTTAGTTGACAAGTACAGAGTTACTTATTGATAGTAGAATGTCTAAAGTAGACTACAAAAAGTAAAATAAAATAAAACTTTTTGGCTTATGTCTACACACTGATTAGACATATTTTGGTCTTTATAATAAATATTATTTGTAGTTTGTATGAATGTTTTTAGAGACTAATGGATATGCAGCTGGAGATCTCTGTATGACTAGAATGTAATGACATCTTGAACTCTTGTTGGCCCTCAGCAGTGAGAGTTTATGCTGTCATGAGTTTCAGGTGGATGCAGTAGCATTGCTATTATATGTACAGTATATAGTTGTATAATATTCAAATTCCAAAAACGTCATTGCATGACAATGAGAATGACCTACACCATGATATCGATTGTTCACCATGTGGTCAATTTTAACCAGGAAATAAATAGAAACCGAAAACACAGAGATATCTGCTGATTGGATATATACATTTACAATATAATTATGATAATTGTGTCATGATTCTGTGAACTGATACAACGCTCTTGCCTTGGTCTCCTCCAGCTGTCTCTGTAGGGTTTGTGGATCTCCAGCAATCGGCTCTGACTGCTGCCTTCTGGACTCCTCCTCAGAGACATTCAGCCACTTCACCAGAGCACCACTGGCATCTTCATACTTCTTGTACTTGTCCACCACATCTTTCAGGTTGTTTCCAAGCTGATTGCACTGAAATTCATCAGAAGTATGTTTTTTTAGTGAGTGATTTCAAAGAATTCGTATTTATATAAAAGACTGAAGGGTTTAATAATGTCATAACAGACTGATGAATACTGCTTGAATGTTTGCAGAATTTTAGAGGCAAATGCTGCCATCTGTTGGTTTTAATCAAAAAGTGGTTTCCATCCAGCAAAATCATTCGAAACACTTTCTCACTATTAACTACAGTAGTTCCTTATTACAATGCGTATTATCAGCATATTGCCTGTTTATTAGTACTTATAAAGCACATATTCTACATCACTAGCCCTACCCAATACCTATTCATGAGCACCGAATTAGGAGTTTATTGAGGCAAAAGTCGTAGTTAATGGTTTGTTAATACTGCGATTTGGACCTTAAAATAAAATGTGACTGGAAATTAAATTGCAGTGTTCCTGGAAAAGCAAAAAATTCAGAATTCTCTACGTAAAGACCAAGAGGAGCAGAAATACCTGCGCATGCAAGGCTTTGTAGTGACCGGCGGCAGAGTCCAGCCTTTCCTTCACTGCAGCACAAGTCCCAGACATATCAACCATCGGCAGGCCTTCCGATTCACTGTGATCGCAGGCCTTCGCTGCGTCCAGCACTTTCTGACCGGAGATGGTTATGAAGCGCAGGTCTCCTTTATGAGAGATGACGTCTTCAGAGAAACTCTTCTGTCTCTGTAGATTGTTACTCAGAGTGTCCAGACCGGCGGCGGGCACCCCGAGCTCCTCCACCTGCACGTCGGCCTGCTGAAGCCACGTCTCAAACTCCTCACAGTCCCCCTTGAACTTCTGAAGCTCCTCCTGGACGGTCTGGACCTGCTTCATCTGCTGCTCGGCCTGCGTGAGAGAGGCCTCGTAGCGACCCTTCAGCTCTTTAATGTCCCTCTGTAACTTGTCTTTTTCAGCCGGTGTCAGGACCTGAGCCTGTTTGTCGAGTAAGGCCTGTGCTGACTGTGTGGCGATGATCAAATCCTGCTGCTGGGACAAGATCTCCTGGTGGTGGGCCTGTGAAATCCAGAATCAGGTCGATCAGTCAGTCAAAATTTTTTTTACAAAATCTAATACATTTTATTCAGTGTTGTTGAATTGTTTTCCATTTAATCACCATTTAAAATATTGGCCTACAGATTATGTATGCACCAATATAAATAAATTATCTTGTTGTGAATTTTCTAGCTTAGCCCTTGTTTCTAAAACACTTTCTAAAGAAAAATCCAACCCAGTCGCACTGAAGTTCGTGACTATATCACAAAATTATCATTTCATCAATGTATTCGTGTCAGGGACTATGATTCCATTGGATGCATCCATTCATGCTGGACTCACGAAAATAGGGAAATAATCGCGTCCGTGCCATGAAAAAAAACTGTGCGACCGGGTTGAAAAATCTCATTAAGTAAAATGTTTCATATCGAACTAACGGTGTGATATCAATCATGATATTTACAGCTAGTGATGACTGGTCTCCTATGTATGAACCCCAAAAAAACTGAAACAAGTGAATTCTGAATTATACCAGCAAGCTCTAATGGAAAATATCAGGACATCTGTCCATGAACTGAATCTCAAAAGAAAGTGGACTATGCAGCAACAAACCCAAGTCGTTCTAACAAAGCATGGAAAAAGTTCATGTTTTAGAATGCCCAAATTGAAGTCTAGACCTTAACCCAATTAAAATGTAGAAGAGCCCTGGGTTATTATTAGTCATATAATTCTGTAGGGTTCACAAACTTTCGAGCACCATTGTATACTCAAGTACTTACTTGAACCCCTTCTAATTGCTGGTCCAGATCCAGGTCTTTACCGTCTTGTTTTTCCCCAGCATGTAGATGTGTGTTATCTGTAGTATCTAATGCATTTCCATTAGGATCATCTTCCTCTCCAATTGTTCCCTTCATTGGTGTGTACTCAGGCATGTTTCCATTTTGTTTAACTATCTTGTCCTTTTGTATTCCACCCATTTCTTTCTCTTTCCCCATGTTTGAGATCCAGCCTAGAAGACCCTCAATTTTATTTTTGCTCTCTTCAAGTTGTCCAACAGCTACCTCCTGTAAAGAGAAAGAAAAACAATCAAGGAAAGTGTGCAAACATACGTAGAGCCAGCACAAGCTAACTTTGGGTTGAATAGCATTTTTCCCCACTAACATTCTCAGTCTCCTGCTTGATAGCACTGGTCAAAACCTTCTCTAGATCCTTCCTTGACTCTTCTGCCTTCTGGTTAAGCATATTCGCTTTGCTCTTCAATTCCTCCAGTTGGTTCTCAAGAGCCGATATCTGCTCCGGAGTGAGTTTACTGCGATTCTCTTCCAGAAACTTCTTTGTGCTACTGATGACTTCATTGAGCGCACTAGCATTAGCCTGGAGGTCTTTCTGTAGAGCCTGAGAGACCAACATAGACACACAAACGCAACAGGCCATGGGTTACAGTGATTTAACCACAGGTAATCGTCACCTGATGCTAACCATTGCCATCACATTGCTAGGCACTCGTGAAGGTGTTGGTATGGTTGTCTAGTTATATGGCTAAGCACTTACTGAGTCTTGCTTGAGTGTTGTGGATGAGTGTTGCTAGGATGTTTAAAAAATGGTGTTGGGTCATGTAAATTTAACAGCACACCTTAAATCATTCATTAACACAAATGGAGATATGTTGGGGTGTCAGTGTGCAGAAGAAAAAAAGCAGAACAGGTAGTGATCCTTAACACTGATCACCAATAACCTTACAAATGTATGTATTATATGTACAAGCATGCTAGAAAATGCTAACAGGTTGTACCTGCTGCTCTTGTTGGTATTGCTGGAGGTCTCCCACAGTCTTAGCACTGGCAGCCTGCTGCTGGTGTCCAATGAGGCGGTTCTCTGTCTGCGTCAGATCATCAAACAGCTCCTGCAGCTTTTCTGAAAACTCCCTCTGCTTCTCCACAGCAGCCTACCACATAAACACTTAGTTTAAAAAAAAAACTAAAACCTTCTCCACAGAGCTGAAACACAGCAGCACAACAAATACTGAGCATTTAACCATAGGTAGCGACTGAGTATGCTGTAAACATGCCAGCCATTCAAAGAGATTTCGGCAATGGTAAAGAAAGGTGGGTTAGTTCTGCCTTTATTGCTGGGAAGCATATCCATATGGAATAAAACTTTGATCCTGCTGTAGTAAAATTGGTTCAGGCAGCCTAAAAAAGGCAAACATGATCAGAAGAAGGTAAGTTGGTGGCAGTGATCAAGCCATGGCTTTTCTGTGTTGTAAATAGAAAAAAGATGTCTTGTGATTAAACAGCAATGAACTCCACACACACACACACACAAATAATATGTTCATGAGCCGTCAATTTAGTCCTAAAAAACATTATTAAATTATTGTAAAACTCTTTTTAAAGACCCCAAAAAGTAAAAAATAGAATTTGTTTAAGCTGTGAGGCTGAAATTTACAAAAGATAAATAAAAAAAGCGATAACCCATGTGCATATTCACATTTTACAATAGCAAGTAGCAAATGAAGTGGTTCCACTTTATATTAGCTGGCCTTAACTACTATGTACTTTCATTTAAATGAATCATTTAATACAAGGAAATTAAGGCGTACATATGTTTTAATAATGTACTTATATTTTTGAAAATACAGGAATGTAAATACATCTGTAATTAATTACTGTACATTTATAGTTACACTGAAGACCCATCTCTTACACCCTAACACACCATTAAACCTACCCACACCACCCATATCCCACCTTCAATGGTGCCTGCAGGTGTACGGCTGCACACACTGTGCATACCATGAGAGCTCCGACTGACCTGATATTTGCCCCGCAAACATTTCAACAGTAAATTATGGGTCCATATATCCTGTATTTTTGTCAACTGCCCTTAATTAGGATTTAGCATGCCAAAGTCAATAAAATTACACCAAATAGAAACTGAAATCGTGCTATGTGCACTTTAATGAGATTCAAACTATAACAATGAATTTGCTCAGTAAATTTGGATTTAAAGAAGTAATTTAAAGCTTTCTATAGATATATTTATTTTATCTATGAGTCAGTTAGCTGAGTTTCGGTTCACGACTGCAGAAACTGTATCCTTTGCTTTCCAAGTTATTTTATAAAAGCACAATGTTTGGTTGATCGTGTGAATGTACACAAATAAAAGTAGATCATATAACTGTAACATTCTTGTCTGTTTCATGTCTTCCTGTCTTAGTTTCGTTTTCCCTTGTCAGTTCCTGTCTGCCCTTATTTGGTCCTTCCTGTGTTTAGATCTAATTATGAGTTGATTCCCATCCACCTGTGTTTTCCCAGCTGTGTCTTGTCTCGTGATTAGTCTCCCCTGTATAAAACCCATGTCTTTTGAGTTCAGTCTTGTCGGTCAACGTATGTGTTTGGTGTGATTTATGTTTCTCTCTGTGATGTTCAGTTTATTGGATACTACTCCACGTTTTTATGTTCTCTTTATTAAAGTACTTTTGTTTATTTGAATTCCACGCCTCCTGCGCTTTCCTTCACCAGCACCAACGTTACAGATTATCCTATAGCCCATAATTGTTTTATGTCTACGTTTTTGCAAAAATTCAATATGCAAAATTCCATACAGGTGCATTATAATTCTCCAGTACAAATGAACACTAATGACAGTAAAGCAACAACTTTTGTTCCATTTTCATTTAATGACTACAGAAACAGTTTATTAATACAAATGAAAATGATATAAATTGCAGTAGTGTCATACAGTTTTGATGAGTGCATCACATCAGACCAGCTCCATATTTGGAGTATTGGGGTATTGTAAGCTTGTTCAGTAGCCCACCTGGTAGAGCATTGCAATTGCATTGTGTGATGGTCTAGTATTAGTCATTTAAAACATAATTCATAATACATAACTGCATACATAGGCTACAAGATAAAATGGCATGGTTGCATCTGTGATGTTTATGTCTTGCATTACAATGCTTTTGTATTTAGATAGGCTTTAGTCTTTGGTGTACAATAATTTTTAAATGTGGTAGGGCATTTTACTGTAAAAGTGTTGTATAACGTGCAGGAAGAAACTAAATATCATGTGCAGAGATATTTTAAATAATTCTGGTTTGCAATTTAACCAAAAAGCTTGTGATATGCATGCATTAAAACAAAAAAGCTTTACCAGTGGTGGTTAGAAAAATAAATCTAATATAAAACATATTCTGATACAAGTCCTAATATGTATGAGATTTTGCTTTTAAAGTACATTCTATCTGTAATGTATGTTTTAAAATTTTTTACTACTGATTAAAAATGTTTCCGGCAGAAATGAACCGACACAACCGACAGCCAAAGTAAACACAAACATCCAGAACCCTAAAACATGAAAAGAACGTTGAAGGTGAAATTAAATGTTCAGTGTTTCTGTCTATTTCCCGCTCAGACATCAGAGTGAGCATTGTGACCCATTTAGTCATCTGTGTTTTTAGCCCGGTTTCTCAGCGCTCATCCCCAAACAGATGGGTAGCGAAGAAAGCAGGCGGAGTTTTGGCTCTAGCACTAAATCATGACACCTGGCACATACACCTCACACCATGCCACTGCCATGGCCTCCTACCACCCAAAAGCAGGCTGGTCTGTTCCTCTGTATGACTATGACACTATTGCCAAAACAAAGCCATGTATAAGCAAATCATATCAACAAAGTCCATAATAAAATGGCATTTAACCATTTTTTTAAGATGGAAAGAGCATGTATGTTCCCTGATCTGTTTGGGTAAAGCTAGAAAAACAAAAAAGTACGACAGACATAGGTACGATTCCAGCAAGTGTACACTTAAAGATCTATTAAGCAAAAGGTGGACTAACGTTCTGGATGATTAAAGGTGCTATGCAAGTTTTAAGTGCAAATGCCTGACCCCAAGCAGCATAATCTCTGATTCATGCTTGTTTTGGACTGATGATATCTCTAATGCATAAGCCTCATGAACAGTAGGATATATTGTCCCCTGATTAACCACAGCCGTGGACATTGGTGCTATTCATAGACACTGTTACTCCACAGATGTCTGTGCTCCCGCTTCCAGCAGGGATGTGACAGTTTCCAGTCTCAAATGTAGATTGATTAATGACTCACAGCTCCCCTAGAAACTTCTCTCTATTTCCATTATAAAGCACGGATCATTTAACCCTGTTCTGTCAAGACGGACTATATTATTTTTATGTTTAGGGTCACACAAATGATGTCTTTGTAAAAATAACTACAGACATTTTTAAATCATCCTGTTCTTTTCCGTGTTATCAGATAACCCCAATAATAATAATAATAATACAGTGCTGTATTAAAAAGTATATTGTTTTCTTTCTTTTTTTTATGGAAATGTTATCTCTTCTAATGACACTGTTTCTGTTTGGATTCCATTTGACCCCAGCAAATAATACACTGAAGAAAAGTGCACTTATTCACTATTTACTATGACTATGACTTATCCTTAAATACATTCGTAATTTGCTGCTCAATAATATTATTGCGTTAGTTGATAAGTTTAGGTATTGGGTTGGGATGTAGAATAAGGTCATGTAGAATAAGGCATTTTTTGTGTTTTAATGTAGTACCAAGTAATGGCTAATATTCTAGTAAAATGCATGATAATAGGCAACTAGTTGCCAAAAATGCATTCAAACAAGACAAAATAGACCATCGGGGGAATCTCTACAACATATATAACAGTCTGAATATTTTAGCATGTGAAAATGCAACACATTTGTTCATGTTTTATATGTTATATGTGTGTTAATTTTAAGCCTCTGAGGCTCCAAAGTCCAAATAATTCCATAAAGGAAAGTTTGTTGAAGGATTTTTGATGTGTTTACAGTTGGCAAATGTAATAAAATGTAATCATTCAATGTATAATTCACCCAAAATCAGAATTTATTCACTCCATATTACTTCCATAGTAACTAAATGTGTATGTAGTGTGTAACCACAGTGTAAGTACACACCAGTACATAGTATCTACAGCTGTGATATTTCTGAAATGGAACAATCCTCAGAATGGTGTG
>JAUCMU010000014.1:81530-115291 GCA_032275025.1 Enteromius treurensis | reverse complement strand
GTTCTCTTTATTAAAGTACTTTTGTTTATTTGAATTCCACGCCTCCTGCGCTTTCCTTCACCAGCACCAACGTTACAATAACGTTCCAAATGATGTATTCATTTTACTTTTATGAGCAAAAATTATGGTGTTTTTATGTTGAAATAATATGCAAGTGATCACGCTGACGCCTCCATGTCCTGCAGAGTGTGCTTCTGCTGGATGTGCATCTAACAGCGCATATTTACTTTTTTTTTTTTTTTATCTGACTAGTGCATACTCTTGAAAGAGTTTTGTAATACAATATAAACACAGGAAGTACATTGTATTTATTTTTGGTGTACATAGTAGTTAAGGCCACCTTATATAAAGTGGGACCAATGAAGTTAATGACTATGGCATAACACCCAGCGCTATTGTCTGTTATTAAACAAGATTAGCAAATTGTTCAATACGTTCAGCACCAGTTTCTTGTTTCAAAAGTAAGTATTTCAATGCATCAAAGGAAACTGAACACAAGCCACTTCCTGGGGTCTTTTGAGTTTCCTCTTTAAGAGCACAGAGTTTTCTAGTTCTTTATATCAAAATATACCACACATCAAACCAACCACCTATGCAATTCATTTTCATGTAAAGGTCAATGGTCAGTATGATCTCTTCAATCTCTCTCAGACCTGCTGCTGAGTCTCATCCTCACGGATCTCCAACTCATCCTCCAGAGTTTGTCTCTGAGTTAAGACTCTATCCATAAGCTCTTTGAAGGATCTCTGGGTAGTACTGAGAGCCCTTAGAAGGTGTCTGCTGTGAGTGGGACTCAGGAACTGCGCATGCTCAGAAATGAAGTTTTGGATATCAAAAGCAGCATCTTCCAGGAGCTGTCGAGTTCCTGATAAGTCTTTCTCTATGTCCTGAATCACAAACAATGAAAACCACTAAGCAAAAATGTTGAACAGATTTCATTTGATATTAGAGATAAACATCACTTTTCAACTTTCTCATTATGTTCAAATAACATAAGTCAGCCTACCTTATTTTGCTGAATTTTGTTCTTAATCATTCCTATGTTGTCAGCTTCCTCGATATCAAGCTTAGATGCCATCTCAGAATTATCTTGCATACAAGCTGATACCTTCTCAAGGGAGCATAGCAAATCCTGATACAAGGTTTCCAAATTGATCTGTAATCCATATTTGAACAAGTGTAAGAATCTAATATTCATCATTTGTTTTTCACTCTTGCATTCTTTTAAGTCTTTACTAACCTTCACTGTCTCAATGGCTAGCAGAATAGCATTATTTCGTTCAGTTGACATGTGGCAAACATCTGTGAAAGCATTCTGTAAATCTACATAGACTGTGGCCAAATCTTGGTGGATTTGCGTGGGAACAAGTTCATCAGCTGAATTCAGAAGTTGCTCTGCTACACTCAAATCTGCTGTAAGCAAGTCAGGGAGAGCAGCAATCTGTGCTTCCAGACACTAGAACGAGTGTGGGAGTAGGTGGGGAACAAAACGAAGGAATTGTGAAGAAGAGCGACAGAATAAAAGGAACAAGCAATAGACTTCAGCACAGATAACCATGCAGAAAGACGGCACAGGCAACGACTATGTAAGGTCTGTGAGTCAAGGAAGTTAGGAGAGGTTTTATATTTTAGGGACAAACCTGAACTTCCTCTAACTGACAATGCAACCCCTCAATGTCTTCTGCTAATGGACTCATGGTCTGCAAGTCACTTCTTATATCTTCAAGAGTATCACAATGATCCTGAAGGCTCCCAACACATTCCAAGTAATTCTGAGTGGAATATCTCTGCAAGAAGCACACAATTATACTTAAACCTTCATCGAAAACCTGCATCGGGATAACGCAGAGCTGATAATGCTTTTCAAATCAGCAAATCAGTTTAGAGTTGTATTAGTACTCACTCTAGGTTTGACTCCATCTGTTTGCTGTATATATGGATCCTCTGCCATGGAGACCAGGTGGTAAGAGTCAGCTGGCTGAAAGACATCATCTGCAGCAGCATCATCTGTGGTTGGAATAGCAATGCCCTTAGCTTCCATGCTTTCTTCTCTAAGGGCAGTGCCTCCCAAAGAGCTGCTTGGCTTTCCATCCACTTCCTCGAGCTTTCCTTTATCTCTGTTTATGGAGATCCCCTGAACCATGTCCAGCAGATCAGTTTGATGCGTCGGTTCATCATTACTCCCATCAGATGGCCATTTCTGAGCTTTGCTTGGATCTTCATGTTTTTTCAAATCCAAGAGGATATCAGGATCCCCGCTTTTCTCATTTGAGTTGGAATGATTGGTTGGTAAGATTCCAGAGTGGTGCTGAATAACTTCAATAATGCTATTGATGGTTTGGCATTTATGTTTTTGAGTCTCATCCATACTGGGTCTATCCATCTTCATTTGGATTAATTCATTTAAAAAAGACTTTAAATCACTGCCTCCCATTGATTTTGGTAAACTTTCATCTTTGTCCATTGCCACATGAGGTAACTGAATATCGTCTTGGCTAACACCTTCACCATCCACTGTATCTCCAGCTTGACACTGGTTGAAGATGTCCCCGCTTTGTTCGATATTCTGATCAAGCATGAGTGAAGGACATGGAATTTGGGGGGCAGACTGCAAATCATTAAATTCTGTGATTATATCCTGTAAACAATGACCCGAGGTTGACTCTTGCGTCTCTACCAAGTCCTTTACTTGTGTATTATTGTCACTTGTAAAGTCTGATTCAGATGCATCTTGTGTAGTGGACGTTGGAACTACATGATTCCAAAATATTCCTTGCTCACTTGGGCGCTGTATGATATGGTTGCCTCCACTTAAATCACCTTGACTAGAATTGTTAACAATTTCAGATGGTAACTGCTCAGAATTTGCTGTTGACTCAACTAAATCCATCACATTGAGCTGACATGCGTCCTCAGATCCTTCGAAACCTACAGAGTTTTCAATGTCATCATTCTGTTCTACCTTACAGTCAAAACTGCTTTCTGCACAGACCACACTGGGCTCAGCTTCTGTTTGTGGTGCATTTCTGAACATTTCTGTCATGTCCCCATATTTAACCATTTCCTTTACTCTGTTTTCAGAACTAAACAGAACTACACCTGAATCCTCAACAGAATGCTCGTGATCGATGTTTTCGCTTACATTATTGGAGTATTTAGCTTTATGTGATGCATTGGTCTGAGATGTCACCTCCTCTTTCTCCTTTAGCAAATTCTGAGCTAATGTGTGCTGATCATCAGTACTTAAATTGACCTCTTCTATAGTAGCAATTGTGCTACATAAAGATGAGTTTGACTGCGTTTCAGCAAGTCTTCTATCTTCTACCATTAGTAGTGAAGTGCTTAAGCCATCAGAAGGCCTTTTGTCAAAATATGCATTTGTTTTAAACTCCACTTTGGAAATGTTAAAGTCCTGTTCAGGATTAAGTACACTTTCTGATTTCCTTTCTTCGGAGCAAATATCATTGTGCGATGAAGATGATATCCCAGAGTCACTCTGTACAGGGCTAACAACTTGACTTGCTCTTGTCTCAAGATATGCCACCTGCCTGACACATGTTGAAGGACTTATAGTTTTACAAGAATCATCAACAACAAAAGTGTCCATGGTGTTATGAGGTCTTTCATTTACTTTCAAAGCGAAACCTTTTTCTCTTCCGTCTGTAGCGTCTATGTCATTTTTGGAATTTATAGTCTTGAAACTAGAACATTGTTCCTCACAATCCTCACCTATTCCATTTGTCTCAGAAACTTTATCAATCATTTTGTTTTTTGTAGAAATACTTGATGAGTCGATAATGTTGGGTAACAGAGAACCCTGAGTACTGCTCACACATTCTATGTCTGTAGATACCTGCGTGGCTTCATCTGATCTCAAGCTTAGCTGGCCTCTTTTTGCTACGTCTGGCACCCTAATGTCTTCCCTTTTATCCTTTTGGGAATGTAGCATCTCAGCCTCTTCATCATCCAACATCTCAGACCGGTGGGCATCATTTACACTGAGCACATACTTTTCCTCTGGATCAATGATGGCCTTCCTGATTGCCTCTGAAGAGAGAACACTTCTGCTGAGATCATCAGTAATCAGACCCGACTCTAAAGCACCATAAACGCTAATGGTTTTCCCAGCTACTGCATCATAGAAACCACACGGAAGGTCCTGCTTTTCCATAATCTGTAGGGCCACCTCACTTGAGATGTGGCCTTTGCTGACAGAAACGTTCAGAACAGACAATGCAGCATTGTCATTTTCTTTCAAACCATCCTCTCGAAGCTGCAGTGCTGTCTCTTCATCAATAAGGCCTTTACCGAGAGCAGCTTCAAGGTCATATAGCTTTCCAGAGTTGACATCTAAAATCCCACTTTCCTCTAATTGTGTCCTAAGAAGATGGATGGCATAATCTCTATCAAATTTGTCATCACACACAACCTCTGTTTGTGGAAATTCAGAAGGCATGTCTGTGTAACTAGTTGTTTCACTGGACAATAGTGAGGGGTCTTTTGAATGTTTTTCTTTGTCTTTATTGGCATCATGACATTCAGGATTCACTTCCCTCAAGCACAGACTTGTTGTTTGTGATAACTGCATTGTCACGTCACTTATGTCTGATTGGCACTTGTCTTTAGGGAGATTGTTAGTTTCAATTACAGTCATATTTTCAATATCCCCAAGGAAAATCTCAAATGTGCGATTAGTTTCTATGGTATTTACAACAGATTCAGAGGGTAGAGTAGGTTTCAGGCAATTTTGTAATGCTGTAGAACTCATCATTTCAAGTTCCTCTTCTGTTGTTTGTGTTAACTGCATTGCTTTCGACTGTTGAGGGCAAGCTACGTCACTTGTTTCTGCTTGGTACTTGGTTTCAATTACAGCCATATGTTTAACACTGTCTAGGAAAATATCACATTCTCGATCAGTTTCTATGGTATTTACAACAGAATCAGAGGGTAGAGTAGGCTTAAGCCAATTTTGTAATGCTGTAGAATTCATCACTTCATGCTCCTTTTCTGTTGTTTCTAGTAAATGCATTGCTTTCGACTGTTGAGGGCACACTACGTCACTTGTTTCTGCTTGGCACTTGGCTGTTTTTGAACATGTAGCATCCTTAGACAGTTTGTTAGATTCAATTACAGCCATATGTTTAACACTGTCTAGGAAAATATCACATTCACAATCATTTTCTATGGTATTTACAACAGATTTAGAGGGTAGAGTAGGTTTTAGGCAATATTGCGATGCTATAGAATTCACCACTTCATTCTGTTCTTCTGTTGTGCTTTCACATATTTGCAATTCTCCCAAAGCACTATAATCAGCATTCAGGCAAGCGTTGTCATTGTCAGAAATGTTGTTATTCAGTTGAGACACTTCTGAAACATTCATATAAAGTCCGTTAGTCTCATCTACATTTTCTGATTCTGATGTTTCAAAGAGTAATTTAGCCATTTTATTTAACTGCCAATCAAAGATCAACAGTCTTTGGCCTGACTTTGGATCCATATAGCTATTCATCATGGTGTAGGAAATAAATAACTGCCTCGCCTCAGAGAGAGATGGTGCATTTGTGCTGTTTTCATCACTGATTTCTTCACCGGCTGAGCAAGATCCATCGATCTGAAGCTCCTTCATTACCAGCCAGGATGAAAACCTGCTATTCAGTTCCTCTACATCAGGGAACACATCAGGTATTTCTATTGTCTTCAACAACTCTTTTGTAAATGTCTCAATTAAGCTATTCTCCACCGCAGAGTCAATGTCAACTACCTCAGAGGTTTCAGGTACGTATAAGGCTGTTATTTTGTGCCGGTTGCGCAGCAGCTCAGACGCCAGTTTGTCTGTGATTACGTTTTGCTGAAGAGAGTTGGACAAAGAGAGAATTTCACCAGCGTTAGGCCAAAGAAGACCCATGAAGGCCCTCTGTCTCTCCAGAACTAACAATGCACTGCTGGAGCTTATTAAATCACACTGGACCGCCTCATCAATGGTAAGTCTTGACCTGTTGCAAGGATTAACGATGCCACCATTTTGGTCCTGATAGCTCAGTATTTCGCTCGCAGTGTCTTGATCGATCAGACCCTCGGATAAAGCCGCCTCAACAGTCAGCTTTCTGCCAGTTTCGGGGTCAACTATGCCTCCTGCAAACAGCTGGGTGCTCAGCAAACGAAACATGGTCTCTCTATCAATGATGCCCTCATGCATGGCTTTAATAATGCTAATCTCTCTCCCAGATGTCAGGGATATATGTCCATCTTTTCCACGTTTCACTGGAAGCAAGAGAAGTCCTGTCAGCTTGTGCACAACGCTTCTCTGTATAAGCTGACTAAGGGTGACTTTTTCTGCAGTGTTGGGGTCAATCAAGTTCTTCCAAGTATCCTTCCTTTCCAATATCTGGATAAAGAGTGGCTCGGGTATCAGGCCAAGATGAACAGCCCTTTCCAGATGTAGAATATCACCAGTGTATGTTGGTCTTAACCCTCCAGTTGCAAGCTGGATTTCAATGATCTTTATAGCTGTTTGCTCAGATATAGCCCCATTTTGTAGGGCTGCTATAACCGGCAAGGGTTTTAAAGCAAATTGGAGATTCTGAAGACATTTATTAGCTTGGTTCAATTCTTGCAGTTGTTTGCACATCGCATCATCCACAAGTTTGTTCTTGAATGCTTCTTCCAGGTCCATATACAAGTGCTGCTCAGGCCAAATAAGTCCAGTGGATATAAGCTGGGCCTCTAGAAGACCAAGTCCTGTGTTCTGGTCAATGAGGCCATTGTTCACGGAGCAACACACAGACATGACAGCTCCACTTTCAACATCCAGAATCCCTTGGATGACCTGCAGTGCCTAGAAAGAGATTAATAAGAGATTATTTTTCTAAACGTATGTTCAAACATGATTACTAGATACGTTTTCATTGTAATATTGGTTATAAAATTGATCGAACATACTCACCCAGTCCATGGATTGTACTAGCTTGTGTGCAACAGTGCAAGTCATCAGCAAGAGAAATGGCACACAATAAAAGCGTACATGCATCTGTGGACAGAACTCTTAGTGTTTTGTAGAACAACACAGTTAGAGAAAATACGCAGAGCATTATGTTATGTTATTATGAGCAGTGTGCTGAACCCCATGTAGACAAAAAGAAACATCCTCAGGGTTTGCTGTGAAGAAATAGTGAGAGTAGCTGGCATGCAATGTATGTTTACAGCATACTCAGTTGACCATTAAACCCAAAGTCTTTTTTCATCTTCACAATGGTGTGATTAAAGGGTTAAAGTGGATGGAAACTATCTTACCATGCTGTATATTTTAAGCTCTCAAAGGTTAGTCGTGCCGTTGGAGAAAATGTTTACACTTCACACACAATAACCACCATATACAGTTTAACCAGCATCGGGCTGCCAGTGACAGAAAATCTTCATCTCACCTGATCAGCTGAGGAAGCTGCATCTGCACACTGTTCAGAGAGCTCGCTGTAGGCCTGATGCAGAGATTTCAGCTGTTCTTTTGCTCCCTGCTTTTCTTCTTCAGTCATTCTAGTGAAAGAAAACACTTAAAATTAATTCACAAGACATGCAATCACAATAAAAAAAAAATGCTATTTTATTCTCAGTGAATGCTTTCCCTTCTGTTGACATAACATACTTGTCACTGTGTTTGGTCAGCATCTGCTGGGTAGTTCTCAATGCTTCTCCAATTTGTTCCTTCTTTTTCTCCATCTCCTCCAGTGACATCTATAACAGAACATAGGAGGTCAATAAAGCTTTACAAGCAAAGAGTTTAGTAAATCACAGTAAGGTTGAGAACTGCACTTTGAAAACCACTTTATTCAACATCCCCCGCTCTCACAGATAAGGCTTTAGCCAAATGCCAGACTAAAATCTACGTCTGAGCTGTTTCAACTGAACTAAATTTGCTCTAGCTGATTTTAAAACATGTATGTTCCTTTATTTAGTCTCAAAAACGTACACCAGCAATGTTTTGTCTAAGGAATGTTTATAAAAGTAATTTATATGTTTTAAATGTGAAAAAAAAAGACTTCTATTATGTAGTTTCAGTTGGATGCTAAAGCCTATCCCAGCAACATAGGCCACAGGTGGGGGAAAATTTTGGAAATATGGCCACTCCATCACAGAGTTCATAAACAGACAATTTAGTGTCTCCATTTTTTTTTATTCTGCGTGCCTTTGTATTGTAGGAGAAACCAGAGCGCAATGTTAAAATGAAAACTCCACACAGAAAGGCCTCCTGAATCAGCCGGGACTTGAACAATAAATCTTCCTGTGAGGTGACAGTGCTACCCACTAAACCACCCTGATATTCATTAAGTAATTAGTTATAGATAACTAATCAAGTTTGTGACCATGTGAAGCGCCTTGTACAAAAGTTACTGTCCCACTGAAGCAAAAAAAGAAAAGCTCTTAGGAACACAAGTGCTAGATGACATGATCATCAGGTTCTACATACACTTATTGAGCTTGTGATATTAAATTAAAAATGGGGGGAGGGGTACACTTACTACAGATTCTGAAATTCATGTCATTTTTTTGCTATACTTCACAATCAAATTGCTAGGATGATAATATGTTTGTAATGAACTGAAAATGCAAAATGCAAGCACTTCCACAAGTGACCTCATTGGATCCCAATGTATTTTTAAAGCTATGTTGCTTTAGGTTTGAGTTCTACAGCTTTTGTTTGGAGAAGTCTATGGAAGAAAGAGACACTGCAGATGAATGAATGGTCATTTTGACACAACTTTCTAACTTGGGAAACAGTTTATTTTACATGGCATGTAAACTGTTCTCTGCTTTGGGTCAGTCGACAGAACATTTACCACCTAAATTACTTGGCTACAACAACCAAGCAGTACTCCAAATTGAGTGGTGCGCAGGACTGTGTTTGATGAAATGGAGATACAACAGAAAAGCAGCGAATTCTGTAACCACCAAAGAATGCAGTGATTTAATGCCCTGAGTAATTTTCACAGTTTATCACACTGTACATGTTATGTATGCTGTAGATTGTCCATGTACTGTATGTACTTGTGGATACATTTTATTGGATTCTCATTGTTTTCCCTTGCGTAACAGTGACAAATAGGAAGTGGCTTAATGACTGGAATTAGCAGTGATATTATAAATAATTATTGTCATTACATGCTGTCAGTAAATGGATAGATACCTTATGGGTAAATACTTTCTGTGATACAAACAAAGGAAAGTAACAAGTATGTGAACAACACAAAAATATGAAAAGATGCAAAATAATCTTTATTCAGAAACATAACAATGGAAATGTGTATGCTCTGATGTGTTTGACATTTGCAAAGTTTGGAAATGATGAAAGCAGTTCCCTCAAATGCTCATTGTTAACACGATACTGACATTAAAACAGCTACAGATGAATTAACCTGTAAGATCCAAAGATGAAGACCTGTTGAACAAAACATCAGGTAGTTTGACTTGTTTACCTGGGCGTTACTAGTGCTCTCAGTGTTGGGTTCGCCATCACTTTGAGCCTTTCCATCTTTGTTCAGATTCGTTTTCATACTGGACATCCAATTTAACAACTCGTTAACCTTATCGCCATGCTCTTTCTTCTCATCCTCAACAGACCTCTAAAATCATTGGGAAAGAATTGTAGAGTGGATTAGAAAAAAAAAAAGAATTATAATTAGCTTAATAAATTCTATGTTTGAATACAACATACAACAACAAATCAGCAGGTCTATTAAGCTTCCAGACATTTTATGTGGAAGAATGCTTGGCAATAAATAAAAAATGCCATTGAAAGGAAATAAATGGATCACAAGATACAAGACATTTTTAAATAATATCTTACAGTAGAAAAAAATCCCATATTTAAAGACACCCATTTTCACCATTATGACTTAGATATTTTTCAGAATAAAAATATATTATAATATATTTGATAAAGCTCCTCCACAAAGGGTAGCAAACAAACTTGCCATATCAATAACTTTTCCACCATTCCTAAAACATTCACCAAAAATGACCAGGTTTAAGATTTTAGACACTGTCCAGAACCATATCAGAAGTGCCGATAGGTCCAGAAGTACTGGAAGGATGAAGTATTGCCAGTACTAAGGGGCTTTGTTGCTTCAAGAAGGACGAATCCAGTGTGGCTGTCAAAGACACTCTTTTCTAGAGCTTCCTTGAAAGATATTTTCCGCTTGGTTTTGGGGCAGGTGATGCATTTGGAAAGAGAGTTGTCATTCTGAAGATGCGCAGCAGTTGTTTTGTCGATCAAGCAATTCTGTATCGCATCCTCCAAAGAGACTCTCTCTTGGCTGTCTGGGTTAACGAGCCCACCAGTCGCCAGTTGAAACTCAAGACACTTCACTCCGACGTCTTTTGGAAAAAGGTTCTCTTGCATCGCCTGAGCCACAGTCAAAGTCCTTCCGTTCTGAGGGTGAATGATGCCATAGTAGGCTTGCTCACATTGCTGGAGCTGTCTGGCAAACCCTTCATCCAACAGTCCTCGATGCTGAGCTTCTTTTATCAGAACCCTTTCTCCAGATGCTGGATCACAGATGCCTCCAGTGCAAGCCTGGGCTTCTAGCAGCCTCAGTGCAGTGAGTCGGTCCACAAGGTTCTGCTGGTGTCCTTTGAAAACCGGGAGTCGTTTTTTCAGAGACACATCCCAGAGTCCTGCGACGGGACTGTTTGGGACTTTAAAGACGACTCTTCTGGAAATCAAAAGATCAGCGAGCTCAGAAATGCTAAGCTGGCCGCTCCGGTAGCTGTTGAGCTCCTCCATTTGGAGAATTTTCAGACTAAGAGCATTTTCGATGCAAATCTGCCGCCCACTCTTATGGTCTGTTAGGATGTGTAGAAGGTTTCTACTTGAGTCCATGATTGTTATTTCCTGCCATTCGCTCTCCTGTTGTGAGAGAAACAGGTAGGTTCTCTTGTCAATGAGGCCGGCCTTATATGCTTCGTAGGCTGACATCTTTGCACCATTAGAAGTGTTGATGACTGATATTCTGTGTTTGCTGGATGGTGAGAGGGTGTACAGATGCTGATCGCCAAAAGGGAGAAGATACACTCCACCACTGACATCATACACAGAGATTTTGAGCAATTCGCTATAGTACGCCTTCTGCCCTGTTTCTGGGAAATGAAAATCTTTTGGGTTGCTGACTGGATCATAAAGGCTTTGAAGTGTGGCTTGATTTATAAGCCCTTGCTCTAGCGCACCATCCATGGGCACCCTACATCCAATCAATGGGTGAATCAACCCTCCAGTAGCGATCTGTGTTTCTATTAATGCTTTACCTCGATGCCTGTCTAGAATTCTCTCCTCCATTGCTTGAAACACTGAAAGAATCTTCCCAGCATGAGTATAACCACTGACTGCTTTGTAAGCTTCTGTTATTTTGTCCTTGAGATCCCCAGTAATGATAACTTGCTCAAAAGCATCCGACGGGGAGTAAGCTTCACCTGTCATAGGATCAATGATGCGTCCTGTGGAGGCTTGCGCTTCCAGAAACTCAATGGCATAGGTTTTAGATATAAATCCTCCTGCTGCAGCATCTAGGAAGGACAGCTTCTTCTTGCTTGACACCATGTAAACACCTGCGATTGAGGATGGTTTACCAGTGAATTGAGCAAGTGATGCTTGTATCTCCTCTACAGTGATGAGGCCTGTTTGCAACTTGAGTGCAATTTCCTGAGTAATTATTTTAGTTTTTACCAACTTTTTAATACTTATCCTTCCTCTGAGACCTTGAATTTTATTGGAAGAAGACTCTTTCGATTTACTTGTTGTAGGCAAGTCAGAAGCAAGATCGATGGAGGAATCAGAATCAGTGATACTGAATGAAACAGACCTGCCTTTATCAGACACTGAGCTTTTTCTAAGTATAGTTTCAGTGATCTTATTCTGACTGTTAACAAGCCTCACTTGGTTTGTGTGTATTTCAAAAGCATTTGAATTCTGTAGTGAAACTGAATTTTCTGGTTTCTTGGTAGCATATTCCAGCGTTCTCTCGTTGGTCACTTGCATTTTGCTTTGCTTTACTTTTCGTAGTTCCTCCAGCACTTTTTCTCTTTCCAGTGTAGCTACCTGCAAGCATGAGATCATTTATGCTATTAAAGCATGGAAATGTCAAAATAAGTTTAGATGTCACTTCTGTACATTTACTGTATATATTATTACATTTAGAATAAATATATTTTAATATATGATAAATGCATTTATATAAATTTTTATGCAAAAGATAAAGTGAAGTGTGTCCTTTCTGCATCAACAGAACTCTAACAAATAACTATTAATAGTTTCCTTTCTGCCCTTCTCCCCTGTCTTCTAATGCTTTTATTCACACAAGTGAGAAATATATGCTTGCTGAAATTGACACATGAACATGACACTATTGCTGTCTGGGGTAAGCAGGTGACAAACTGATTTATGATTGAATCATGGTGGTAATTTATTTGCAACTGATGATTAAATTCTGCAAAAGAACAGTCAACTATCAGATGACTGTCAGAATGTGCTTCATTTGGATCATCTTAATTTCCACAAAAATAGCTAGGGAACTTCATATGGTTTTGCTGATGTGAACGCAGTTGATCAAATTGCTCGTCTATAGCCGAAACTGCCTTCTCTATGATTTCTGCCACTTTGATGACCATGATTACCACACCCATTTGATTCTGACCCACAAAATACAGGTGCGAATAGAATACAGGGGAAGTAAGTCAACTCTGGTTCAGACCAAGCAATGGAACTAAGTGTGAGAGCACCCTTACTTACAGCTGTCTGTACCACTTTATATTAAGTGTGCCTAATACCTGACATAGTAACTAGATTTGTACATAGCTCTAATATTCTGTAGCTACACAAATGTAGCAACCCTCAGAATGGTGTGTGTAAGGACAAATGTGTAACAGAGCATTGATAACAATGCTTTTTTTCAATCCACTAAGTGGTTTAGGTTTTGGGGTGGAAATGAGATCCAGGGGGTGGAGATGGGTAGGTTTAGTGGAGTTGGTGCACCACTGTAATACCAGTGTAGTTACATGGTAACTCCTTAGGAACTGTCCACTTAATATAAAGTGTAACATTCTGGACATGTTTTGTTACACATTTGTACTTACACACACCATTCTGAGGGTTGTTACATGTGTGTAGTTACACAAATATAGGACACCAGTGTGTACACTGTGGTTACATACTATATAACCATGTAATACTATGCAAGTACACAGGTATTTAGGACACAATATAAAGTGGGACCCAGCTGAATCTACACATTGTTAAAACACATCAAGAAACGACACACTTCACCTTTAATGAAAGTAAAAAAAAAAACGAATGCATTTAAAGTAGTACCTCAGAGCTCATTTTCATTTTTTTGAGCTCCTCCTCCAGGTTCTGTTTCGCTTCTTCGTATGACGCAATGATTTTCTGAGTCAGCTGAAGTTCAGTCTTCAGCTTTGTCAGCTCTTCGTCTTTAGCACACTGATGACCGGCTTGTCCGGTTGCCTCCAATTCTTTTAGATGCTTCTTCTCAGAACTAACCACTACCTCAAGCTTAAGATTCGTCTCCTGTAGAGTCTTCATTTCACTGATGTATGAAACAATCTTTTCCTTTAGCGATCTTGCCTCCCTTTCTGAGGTGTTTAATTTTTGCTGAGTCTCTGTCAACATTTGCTTTAACTTTGATATCTCGTTGGAGCTGTCTTTGTGAATGCTGTCAAGTTGAAAGATACTGGATTTTACTCTGATTTTCTCAGTTTCCAACTCGGAAATCTTTGACTTTGCTTTGAGAAGTTCAAGGTCGAGTGTCCCCCTCTGCCTGTCAGATTCATCCAACTGTGTGCGTACATTGCAGAGTTGCTCTTGAGCTTCTTGTTTTGCTTTTGTTGCATTAGCAATTAATGTTTTCAGCTTCTCCACTTCGTGAGACAAATGCTTGTTGTCTCTCTCAGCAGTTTCCACCGTTTGCGAGCGCTCCTTTAATTTCCTCTCTTGCTCCAACTTTAAGCGTGATTCTTGCAAAGAAAGCTTTTGCTCCATTTCAGTCTGCACTAGCTGCAGTTGAGTCTCGTAGCCTTTCTTTTGTAAGTCGAGTTTACCTTTGAGATCATCAAGCATCTTTTTACAGTTGTCCAACTGTTCACCAAGCTTTTGTGACCTCAACTCAGCAGCTGCTGTTTGATTTTGCTTCTGTTTAAGCTCTTCCTGGGTTTGTCGTAACTTCTGCTTCAGCTCTGATGTTTGCAGAGTTAAACTTGTGACTTTTTCTTCCGCTGCATTCTTATCCTTCTGAGTAGTGGCAAGCTCTTTTTTTAAATTTAGCACAGATTTATCTGCGCTTGAGCTCAGTTCTCGCACAACAGAACTTTTCCTTTGGAGTTCCACCTCTAGCTCTTTGAATTTGGACTGACTTAGCCTGTTTTCTTCAGTCACTCGCTGTAGCTCATCTTTTGTTCTCTTTAGGGTGGAGCTAAGTTCATCAAATTCACATTTTAAAACCTGTAACTTCTGGTCAGCTGTTTGCTTGTCCCTCTGTAGAGATGAAATGTCCTGTTTCAGGCTTACCGTGGCCTTCTCTGAACTGCCACTGATCCTACTAATCGTCTGCTTGCATCTCAAAAGCTCATTTTCAAGTTCTCGAACCTTTGACAGGTTCTTTTTACCTTCAGATGACTCCCTTTGAGATTCCCCTATGGATTTTTTTAAAGTCATGTTCAGGTTATTTATCTCGACTTTTTGTTCCTGAAACTTCTGGTTAGCCAGATTCCTCTCAGAGGTTATAAAACTCAGCTCTGCTTTGAGACTTGAAATATCTTTTTCATAGTTGGTGATGGTCAACAAGAGAGACTTGATCTTCTGCTGTAGCTCAGTGGTCTTTTTGGCTTCTTCGTTGTAATCTTTAAGTCTGATCTGAAGCTCATGAGATACCTGTGTTTTATTCAGGAGTTCCTCTTCAACAATTTTTACTTGAGATTTTGCACTTTCTGCCTGGGATCTGAGTATATTAATTTGCTGTTCCTTACTATCAATCTCGATGGAGGCTCTGTCAAGTTCTGCTTTGATGTTTTTAATAGAACGTTCATTCTCCATGTTTATCTTCTTGAGTTCTTCTACTTTCTTGGTAAGCTGTGTCCCTTGCAAGGAAGTTTTCTGAAGCTCTAGTTCAAGGTTTTTGATTTTGAGTTGAGCTTCTTTTTCTGTTCTTGTCTTGAGATTGATCTCTTCTTTGGCTCTCTGCAGTTGCTCCTTCAAAACATCTGCCTCACCTTTCAGGGTTTTAAACCTTTGATCAGCATGTGTTTTGTCTTGCTGGATAGACTCAATACTTACCTTAAGATGCCGGGTATCACTTTCCAATAACTGATTTTTTCTATTAAGTTCATTCACCTTGAATGTCATCTGCTCTATCTCAGACTGTTTGGAAGACAACTCGTCTTCCAAACATCTAAACTTATGATTGCTCTCCTGTTCCAAAGAGGTCCACTGTAGAAGTTTTCCTTGATTGACCTTGAGCTGCTCTTTTAGGCCATCAACCTCTGTCTTATGGAACAGCACTCTTTGCTCCAGAGCAGATTTGTCTCTTTGGAGAGACTTGATTTGTTCTTGATACACATAGACAGACTTTTTTAGTTCAGAAGTTTCTTGTCTTAACTCCTCTGATTTCTGTCTCATGTTGGACCTATCTGCATCCATGTCCACTTGCAACTTCAAAAGCCTGTTGTTTGCTTCATCTAAGAGTTCTTTGAAACGTTGAGCTTTCTCCTCAGCCACAGTTTTGTGCACAATAATGGAGTTCAATTCAGACTTTAAGGACTTGATTTCAGTCTCAGCTCGCTTCTTGCCCATTATGAGCTCCTCCATTTTGCGTTGTAGGATTTCTGCCTCAGATTCAGAGTGGACAATTGAAGAACTGGTTTTAAATGTTGCCAGTTGTCCACCATCTTTGGAGAAACCCAACATAGATTCGCTTTGCAACATCCTGACTTCTGACTGGTGGGCCAGATCCATTTCCATGATTCTCACTTGGCTAAGAAGCTCTGCCTCAGTGTCTTCTTTAGCCCTAAGTTCTCGCTCTAACGTACGACTGTGTTCCTCCAGGCCCTGTACGTCACTGTCCTTGCGACGTAAATGATCTTCCAGCTTCTTACGCGCTAATGTGCTCTCCTCTATGCTCTTTTTAAGGTTTCGGAGGCTCTCTTCCAGGGAGGCCTGTTTGGCCTCTGACAGCTGAACCTGTTGTCGCGAACGATTCAACTCTTGCTCAATGGAACCCTTGCTTTTGATCACCCCTTCTAGTTCAACACGATATTTCTGGGCCTCATACTCAGCCTTTGACTTCTGTAAGGTCAGATCCTCAATGGACTTTTTCTGCATATCGAGGTCTGCTCCCAGGATGTCCAGCTGCTGTTGCCTGTTGGACAGTGAAGCCTCAAGCTCCAGTACCTGGCGCCGAAGCCTGGCGATCTCCTCTTCGCTCGCAGATTTCTGCATCTCCATGCTCTCAATCCAGTTTAAGTACTCTGCATTTTCCAACGACTTCCTCCTCTGAAATGAAAGACACAGTCATCTTCCAGTTACCCACCTGGAAGAGAAGAGGCGGTTCTTGCCCACTTACCAACGGAAGGTTTAAAAACCACCACCATATTGGTATGTAGTCTCCAGCGTGTTTCCAATACATGCTTTCCCAAGAGACAAGGTCACCAGCAATGATACAAAATACAGCTGATTTTGTATCAAAATAAAGCGCAGAGGAACATTTTGTATCATAGGACACACTAGCAGAGTGTGATACAATATGTTTGTTTGCATTGTTATGGTGTATGTGATTGTTCTAATGTGTCATTGGTGAATGAAATATGGCTGGAAGCATAGTCTTGCCAAATAACATGCACTAAATCTAGCAATTGGATTTTACCTATAACACTAATGCTAATCAACTCTACTTGAAGCATTAAAGACAGAAAAAGTCAACAAATCTCCTACCTCATCTTCTTCTGCCCTCTTCAGCGTTTCACCTGCAAACTTCACATACTGTGTCATCAGAGTAACCAGGGCTGTGTATCGTGTACGAAGGTCCATAAACTGAGGAGGCAAGCAAACCAATACATACTTGTACTCAAAAAAAGCCAGTTTTTGAACATATGCACCATTTGAAAATAGTTATATTTCATTGACTGTTTCCTCTCATACCTCTTGCTGGATGGCATCAGAAGAACTCTGCATCTTCCTTCTCTTCACAGGAGATTTATGCTGAGAGTCAACCATGGCTCTGTAAGTCATCAACTGCAGTTCATAGTCCTTGAAGACAAACAAGCATCATGACGTTGAATATCTTTCTTTTACCATATAATTAATTGCCATTTTGCTATTTTATTGTTTGCTTTGGGGATGAGGGATCACTACAAAAAGCACTATAATAGTACCATGGAAAATAGTGTTACTCCATGATTGTAATATTCACATACCACAGTACACCATGGTATCATACCTGTCAAAATATTTCAAGGTAATAATGTAACTCACTTTCACTCCAACTGCATACTGCTCCGAATACTTCTGGCATTCCTCAATTTTGCTTTGTTTTTGTTCAATTTCGGCGACCAAAACCTAGAAATAAATCAAATGTTAACATTTGTTAAATGCAAATAACTTCTGACGCAAATACATAAAATAACTTTTTTCGCACTTTCTGCTGGTTAAGGAACTCGGCCAACGCCTTGCTGTCCTCAGGTTGATTCTCTTGGGCCTTGAGCTGCTTGATTTCCATTTCTTTGCTCCATTCATCCAGGCTGTTGTACGTGTCTTTGTAGTACTTAAGTGATTTGCTGATGCCTTCCAGGTCCCGGAGCCTAAACACCAAGAAAAATCACACATTATGAAGATAAACAAATGAGAAACGCACTTGTCGCTGCAGCACAGCATTAGCTGGGGGCAAAAGCATCAACTTAATGACCTGTTTTCAATCTGAGCATGGACGTTTTGCCAGCGTTCTTTGAGCTGGTCGGCCTTCTCCTTGTGCCAGTCCAAATCAAAGTCTCTCTCGTTGTGTGTTTTAAACATCCGCTCACTGACCACTCGTGCCTTCTGCAACTCATCCTCCAAGTCATGGAGTACCTCACGTCTTTCATCGATTTCAGACCTCCATTGCTAAGAATTACGAACAAAAGTGTTGAGTCAAATACAGTATATTTAATGGCTAAGCCTCTGAGACAGCAGTTGCAATGAGACCGTGTTACCTTAAGAGTGCTCATGACACCATCGATAGATTTGATATTAGCATTGATCGTATCCTCTTCACACAACTTAGCTTCATAAAGCTTTACCAGAGCTTCAGCACTCTGACTGTGTTTCACCACCAAACTCACTGTCTTCAGCCTGAGTGAAAAAGATGACCACATCAAACAAGTCAGGAGCATGCTCACCATAACATTTGAATTTAAAGATCAATTAACATCAGAAAGCAAATCAGAATTTTGTGTAAAGATAGGAATATTTTAAAAGGACAACAGAGAGATGATGTGGAGAAGAGAGAATGACTAGGAAGTGCCACAATCCTCAGCATACTTTCTAAATACTAGGTCACGTCTCCAGCTAATCATTCAATAAAATCTTCTAATTTGAGGACAAACTAAAGACTCACTTCTCCAGGTAGATGCAGCACATGGAGTAGACCTGGTTCGTGCTCTGAGTGAGGATGCTGAGCTCGGAGGAAAGCGTTGGGACGGATGGAGAGGCAGCTGCTTGCCTGAGGAACACTTCACACTTCTCTCGCAGGGTCTCCAGGTCATCCTTCAGCCTATCCAGCTCTACCTTCTTCTTCTGGATGAGTATAAGAAGAAATGCCAGGTGTAACTGATTTTGCTTCTGGATCCAGAAGGTGGGATCCAACTTGTTTTTTTTTGTATTAAACTACATTATATTATGAATTAACTCTTTCATTAGTTTTTTTATTTTTTTAAAAAGAGGAGGAGAAGATAAATTAAGCCGAGGCTCAAACCTCTTGTTCGGTGATACGCAGCACACACTCCTGCAGGTCATCTCTGTCTAGAGGAGTACGTATTTTCCGGATCAGCTGTTCCTCATGACCCTCCACCCGCATGCGGAAGTTACGCACCTCCGATATGAAGTGATTGTACACAGACTCCTCGTGTTCTTCTGTTGACCACCAGAGGGCAATACATTCAAGATGAGTACATCAATGAGACTCAGTGTCCAAACAAAAATCTGCAGTCTGTACATTTGTTTGCCTGTTTCTGTTTCTTGGTAAAAATATACAAAAATGTAGCTAGGGAAAACACAAATAAGTCTTGATGTGCATATAACTATAATTAGGTATTAATTTCAAGTTAACTCATGACATCTCACAGAAAGAAAAACATCTGTTTAAGGAACAAAAACTAAATATACTTAATTACTAAGTAATGCATTTCAGTTTTGAGAAAAAAAAAAGGGCCTCTGCATTCTTGATTTCTCTCAACAGGAGACAGATGAGGGTACAAAGTAACTTACATGACTTATTTGAAAAATGTATACTTAAAGCATATTTTGTTGTCAATTTAAAAGCAATGCTTTACTAGTTACTCAATAAATGAACCTGATTACATAACTCACGATTACTTGTGTACTGTAACTTGCCTCTCTCTGCAGATTTGAGGAGTTCCTCGTAGTACTCCTTACAAGCCAGGACCTCCTTTTCCAGCTGGGCACAGTCAGCCACTGTGAAAACCTCTGATTCATCGCTGTCCCTCAGGAAGTCCTCAAAGTGTGACTGAAGGCTGCTCAGCACCTGCTCGTGATCACCTGGCAGCAGGGTCTTGATCTAGGGAGGGAAGTTATCATTATACTATAAGCCCCATAGTTTCAACTTTCATCTCAGGGGATGCACAAAAAAGACTGGTACCGAGGCTACAGTGCTTTTACGGATGGTGCGCATGTCAGTCATCAGATAGTGCCAGGACACGACGCTCTTCATGTTGATATGGGAGTGATGCCACAGAGCCAGAACATTCTGATACAGCTGTTCGATCCTGGTGGAGCGAGAGAAGCAAATCAAGCATACACAATCTAAACCCATTTTTGCAACTTCCAGCCAACAACCAATGCATTGAAGCAAATCCTAGCCCTACGTTTTTCAAAATTAAAACAATAAAATGAATTCCCAGATCGTCTTCACCTGCTTGCCATTTCCGTGGCCTCCTTGTTGGGTGGAGGTACACTGAAGCAGACTGAAGGTACCATGGCCTCATTTCCAGAGGGACTGATCACTTTCCACTTTGCCCTGTGAGAATTGCTCACTAGAACGCACTCATCTTCTTTGCTAATGGTGATCTGAGGATAGAAGGTTACAGAATGCATTATGGTAAACACTGCTGTAAACACACAGGCAGCGGTTCTAGCGTGCTGAACACACCTCTATCTGACGGTAGTCACAGATGGCTTTGACTGGTAAGGAGGTCCTGATGGGGTTCTCCGGGTTGCGGGCCTTGAGCTGAACGACGGACTTTGCCCGTCCTACTAACCCACCTACTGTGCTGCTGTATTTCAGGAGCTGTTCTTTCTCATCCTGTGAAGAAACATCAGTCGTGCATATAAACCTACATCCTAAAACATTCATGGATGAGAATCTTAAGAAGCAGTATTTGTTCATCCCTAACAAAAAAGAAGGTTGTGCCATGAGTATATTTATTATATTAACTAAAAATAGGAAAGTGTACCTTTGGTCTAGTACACTTCTCATAAATATACTTAAAATTAGTAAAAAAGTACATTCGACTTATACTTGTGGACATAAATGATCAGTACTTCCTAACAGGATCATCAGAAAAATAAAACAGCATCAGCGTGGAATAAAATATATGAAAAGGTCATATTTAAATGTGTACTTTCGCATAATAGAAAGTGGGCCAGTTCAGCCCCAAGGAGTACTGAAATAGTGCACTTACTACAAGTACACTGATATTTGCACATTTACTACATAAAGTGTGTTTAAAAATATACTTGAACTTTACTTAAGTATACTTAATAAAATAAACTTGAAGTATGCACATTTTTGGTAAGGGATATCTTGATTATTTAAGTCTTTTAGTCTTTGTCTTAATTCTTTTAAGTCCCCAACTCTCTGTTAATAATGAAATGAATTTATCGTGAGGTAGCAAACTAACCATGGACTCTTGAATGAGATCCTCGAGCCGATGTAAACTGCTGCTTCGGTCGCAGCTGTACTTTCTGTGGATGGCATCTTGAAGGCTCTTAAGGTAATCCAATGACTCTCTGGCATCGCTGAAAAACTATAAGGAGAGTCACAGCGTACCTGTAAGTCTGACATGAGTCATAAAAATGTTCCCTGCTAAAAACAGCTGCGTCACTCACGTCAAAGTAGACAGCGTTCTCCTTCAGATGTTGCTCCACACACTGACAGAGCTGAAGTATCCAGCTCCACTGAGTCTGCATGGCTGCTCTGTATGCCTGAGAAGCGCACAGAAGGATTAAACACCTAACCTTTGTTTTATTTTACTATTTTATCTTGCTTTTTCCCATGCAATAAAAAAGGAGAAGCTGGTTTTGTGTATTTTAATACGGGCCATGATGATGACAAGCTTAAATGCACGAGAATTAGGGAAGATTATTAGTTATAAACAAGTTAAGAACTTCAGGATATTTAGAAAGTAATGTATCTGATGTTTGCTCAACCCTAACTACGTTGCTAAAACATTTACATTGTATGGAAATGAGCCGCTTGAACATTCTGCTACATTTCTCCATTTGTGTTTCACTCAACATACATATGTTGGTTGCACCGTTCCTTAAATTCTAGCTTCATGACCTTTTGTTCTATTCATGACAATGATTTAAGTGTAGTGTGCTGATGTTATTCCAGGCTGTTCTGTACCTCGATGGTCAATCTGGCAGGATGGTTCTCCAGTAGGAGGCTCTCTGCCTTCTCCTGTACTGACTTGATCACCTCCTCCTTGTCATCCAGCTCTCTCATGAGATCCTGCGGAAACACACGGGAATATGAAGACGCTCAGGGCAGAGACATCAAGCTTCCTTTCAGAAACCTGAACCTCAACATGCAAAGGCAAGTGGAGGCAATGCAAGACTCTTGTTATGAACACAAAATCTTGATGATGACAGATGTTGACGGTGCTACCACATCTAAAAGCGGTTATTAGCACTTTGATAGAAGAGGATGTGTTAACTGCAGCCACAGTTTAACTTCTAGTGGTTATTGTGGATTGACTATAATTACTGTAAAGATGGATATTCGTTATTATTTATCACTATTTATCACAGCTAATCCATTTGATGACCAACTAGCCCCATACAATATTTCTCACAGTTCTGGCCTTGTATATAACGGCAAGGCAAGTGTAATCACAATAGATGCATAAGAAATAATACAAGTGTTTATAATAATCACCACATGTTAAACCCTTGTTTTATCTGTAGCGTTTCAAAAAAAAGAAAGCATCGATATAAGATCAACATTTATCAATGGCTGGCTCTTTTAGACTCAGCACAACATTGGTTTGATGTGGTCGAAAGGACTCACTGCATGATAATCTCTCTTCCTTGAAATGGTGCTGTTTCGCTCACTCCAGTCGAAAGCCACTTCCTCTTCCTCCTTCTCATTGAGCCAGATCAGCTCCTGAGTGGCGCGGGACACAAAATCATACAGGCTGTCCAGGTGTTTCTGCCTCTCACCGGAGCATTTCTGAAAACACAAGAGAACGCGAGACTGAGACGCACAGTTCTTACTGAACGTGAGGAATTGAAGCAGATCTTTACAAAGCTCCTTTACCAGCAGCCTCCCGTACTGGCATTCTAACTTATTCAGCTTCTCAGAGTAACTCTGCTTCAGCGGATGGGTCATCTGTATCTGTGGGAGCGGCACGGGTCAGTGTTTAGATTTTTAAGACAATATTTTGGAATACCCAAGTTTTTTATAAACAAAACTGCATGTAGCACTCTAAACATATTCTGGGTTTTATTGATTTTTTTAAGTAAAAATATGTAATGATGTGTATTACCTCGCTCATTTTGGCTTCCTTAATGCTCATCTGGAATTCTTCGATGGCTTTGTGAAAATCTTTATGATTCCCTAAATTTGATTCAACACTTGGCAGATCAGATCCCCATTCTGCTTGATCAAGCTGGACCTTTGCGAGGTGAAAAGACCAGGGAGCATCATTTAGGAGATGAAAAAGGATTTCAGAAAACACTCGAACTACATTTTGAATTGAATGAATGTGTCTTACTCTGTTGGTTTAATCATAAAATTCTGTAAATGTGGCTTCATAAATAACCTTCAATCCGTGAAATAACCCTGTGATCTTTGCATCATCACTCAAATCATCCCACTTGCATTTTTAATAATTAAAATAATAAACAAGATTATTTGTAGAAAATACAAAACATAAAGGCAAACGACAAATAAGCAACAATACAAAAGACCGGAAGAGTGAAGGATTAAAAGAGTCCTAAACATACCTGCATTTCCTCCACCCAGTTCAGAAGATCCTGCACAAACTTCAGATTGACCTCATCCTCGGTCAAGTTTGGATCCAGGAATGAGGATTTGAGCATGGGTTTGCGGATCTGCATGTGTTTGAGCTGCTGAAGGACCCCTGGCTCCATGCCGCCTCCTCCTCCTCCCCCTCTGCCGCTCAGGTAGGTCTGGACCGAGGCAGGCTGCATGCCGGGCGTCATGGCCGGGCTCATCCCAGGGCTGCCGCCTGCTGTGACCAGGCCTCCGTGAGTGAGCGCAGGAGACAGTCCTGCGCTGAAGTTTGGGGAGAAGTTGGAGTTCAAGCTCTGCGTGATGCCAGAGATCATCATCTTGGTCTGTTCTGAGGTCAGCGTGTGTCCTTTGCTGTAGACGGTTGAGCACTCTGTTCTCAAAGCCAGCAGATCGTCACGGAGCTTAGACACCCTGAGGACCACAGAGATCAATTAATACAGCGAGGGCTCAGTTTGAGAATGCCTCAATTCTTCTTTCTTCAGTCAATGACTGTCTGACCTTTGTACGAGCTGATCAGCAAAGTAGAATTTCCCGTCCAGTAAAAGCTGAATATCCACCACTTGCTGCCTCAATAAATTCTCACACTCCAGAAGGTGACCAGCGATCTCTGCTTCATTCTGAAACTGGATTCCTGATTCCAACCGCTTGGCATCCTAGGGGATATGTTCGTTTTCATTCAGAAAGTCCATCAAAGTTGATTACAAAAAGCAAATGATGTCCATTTCAAAGTGTAACAATGCTTTAACAAAACAGGTTTTCTGTATAGGGGTAGGTTAAGGGTTTGTGGATAGAAAATATAATTTGTTCAATATTAAGTAATAGCAGTCTATGAAACATATCCTCAACTCATAGAAACAAAAGTGTTTGTTAGTTTGTGTGCGTACATGCATATTTTCTGAAAAGGCAGTAACACTATAGACAAAACATTGGTTAGGCACTCACCGACTGCAGAGCTGTCCGTGCTAACGCTAATTTGTCCTCTCCGGCCACACAGTCTCGCTGAACTCTGTTTGCCACCTGCTGCAGCATTTCAAGTCTACAGAAACAAAAGACAGATAGAATGAAACATCAGGACACGCTCCACACAGAGTTCTGCAGAGGAAAGCGCAATCTCTCTGGAGCGTCTGGCTCCCTCACCTGAGTCCACACACAGAGTAGTTATTGAGATAAAGCGGTGTGCTGGACAGAGGCTCGAGAGCTCCGGAGAGCAGGTTTTCAGCCGAGCCCAGGCTGGTCAGAGTGCTGTCACTCACTGATGAGGTGCTGCTGCAGTACACCAGGTTGCTGTTCATCATAACAGACTCACGTTTACCAGCCCCCCATCAGCAGCGGAGAGCCCAGCGGCCATCTACAGTCCCGGACCCGCGCGCACAGCCTTTCTGACTGCACCTGCTTCTAGCCGCTGCTATTTATAGGCTCCCAGAAAAGCCAGCCCACAGCAGCACCAGCCCCAGGTAAAACACTGAGCGTTGCTTTTCATGTGAGACGGATGATCCCGCACAGGTTCAGACTGAGAGACGGGGGTGTGTCGCACCACACAACACATTCCTCTCCCTCCTTAACGCTCATTTCACTAGTTCACAGCATTGTCGGCAGTGCTGTTAGTAATTGTGACCCTGGAGCACAAAACTAGTCATAAACTGCACAAGTATATTTGTAGTAATAGCCAACAATGCACTGTATGGATCCAAATTATCCATTTTTCTTGTATGGCTAAAATCAATATGATACTCAGACAAATATTGTCCTTTCAATGTTTTCAGATTTCAATGTAAAAAAAAAAAATTTGAATGGTTTTGTGGTCTAGGGTCACATATAATCACGTGTACATAAAACCACTAATAAATATCAAAAGCACTGGTGATTTGCATATATTTCCAACAGTGTTTTCACCTAAACATTATTTTTAAGTAACCCAACTGCGAACTGCACAGGTGTGACAGTCATTTCTGTGCAGGAAACTAATATCTGAAGACAATATAACAAAAGTAATTGATATCAATCTTTTTCAAATATATCTTTGACATATATTTGAAATGCATTGCAGGGCGATGTTAACCCTGAATAATGATCTGCATACATGGTAAACTGTGCAAACTGTGCATCCAAAACAATCATTTCAATGCATCATTGCTTACATGAGAATGGATTTATAAACGAGTGACACAATAGTTGCATACAATTAGTGTTTTTATATTTACAGAGCACTTCCTCATCTCCAACTGATCAGGTATCATATATAAACTGAGCAGATATCCCGACACCAAACTCGCTCCATTTGTTGGCTGATATACTGAATTGGTCGGGATGCTCAAACAAACAAAGCAGTGTTTGGACAGCAGCACAGTGTTTACACTTTTCATATAACAAGCTGTTCCACAGAACAAGCCATCGGTAGCATTTCAATTAGTTCATTTCAATGGCAGTTGCTTGGCTGGCGCAGGGCTGACCAGATTTTTTTAAGCTAATTTCACTCTTTCCCTCTATAATTAAGAACCTCTTTTGAGATCTTTGCCATTATAAAACATCTACTAAATGAAAACAAAATACTATAATGATTGCTTGAGCAAATTTTGCAATTGCCGTCAAACGAGAAACAAAAATATAAGCCAGCAGGAGCTAACTGGACAGTGCTCTTTAATTCCTTTTATCCTTGTATTCCTCATGTCTCGCTGTACATTTGACCGAGATATGCAGATTATGATAACGAAACATTATTAAGAATGTAGATGTCAGATATGTCAAGTGAATTCCTCAGTGGAATGCATGTCATCCACACCCATATGCTTTCATTAAGAAACAGCGATGGGGAGATAGCGTGTGTAAATCATCTCATACCTGTCCACTTCAGGCCTCAGGCTCTTTTCTCTCTCCAGCATGGCCACGATCAGCTTGCCCCATTCCTTCTCCACGTCATTAGGATGGTACCCTTGAGGGAGCTGGATGCGACCGAACTCCATCCACACCTACATCCCAACATACATGTAACAAAGCTGAATGATCAAAAAAAAGAAACCAACAAAAGATACAAACCTCTAGCATTTTGTAGAGATGCTTGATTTTGGCCTTTTCATTTTCTTTTGGTGGTATTTCTTTCTCTTTAAACTGCAGATACTGCGTATAAAGTGCCTGTAAAGATAAAAAAGGGTTAGTTTTGACAGAAAAAGTGAAGATAAAAAGACAACGTCGCCACTCGAGTTATGAGCGGAGAACAGCTGGACTCTGTGCTTCTGCTCAAGGATGGAGCTGCTCTTCAGGTCTTTAAAGAGGTTTTCACGAGTGGGACGCTACCTATTTATGCTTACCTACCTATAATGCTTAATGTTATTGAATATCAGAGTCTCAGCAGCTGCTGATTGCTCAGAAAAATTATCTGTAAATGTCTGATATTTGACAAATCATTGCATAAACTATATCTGCCCATTCATAAGTCAAATTGTAAAACTGGTCCAGGAACGGCACACCTCAAAACTCCCCTCATGTCTCTCCAAACCTGCATGTGCAAGATTTCACACTTCCAAATAATAATAATAAACATGATGTTTTGCATAAATATATAGTCTGGTTTAATAAAAATGTATATTTACTTACACGATTGAAAAAAAAAATCAACTAGCAATTCATTGAAACCCACAGAGTAATACTCCAATACGAATATGTGGAGCACTCACCTTAAGTTCCACAGGATTGCTGGGGAAATTTCTGTCTGACATAACAGTCACATTGTGTTTGATCCACTGGTTGAGGTACTTCACCATGTTCTGGTATTCCACCCATTTAATGTCCACATCCTGTTTCAGGAACATCAACTTTCGGTTAAGTTCTGTACATGTCACTTTAATTCTAAAAAAAATGTAAACATTATGGGATAAATTTATAGGATGTGTCACTTGGCTTTCTTCATATCGCATTCATTTATTCAAGAATTGCAAGCATGTCGGATTCAAGGTCAGTGTCTTTAATGGAAACCAGCATGCACACTTCATACTCTTCCTCACACAGAATTATTCAATGTTCTGGGAATGATTCCAAAGAATCAACAGATTCCTTAGGAGCTTCCAACTTCATTTAATTTTGTGCATAACAAGCCTCCAACTCTTCCAAGAAACACGGAATGCTTATGTAATGCGAAAAAGTAGACACAACGTCTATTAGCACAGACCAAGCAATTTCATCAGGCCACCCAACTCAAACCGGACAACAGCATGCAGGAAGCTAATATCATCGGTCACGGCTGAAATCAGCATATTTTTGTGTTTCAGTCACTGACAGGTGAAAGAGACAGCGGGAAATAGCTAGGCATGCTTTTCCAGAACTCACATTGAACAAAGAAGTTTGCATTAAGTGATTTGTATTTGAGCTGTTTTCAGTGCAACACTTAATAAGCTGTATTACATGTGCATTGTGTTATGATTCCAATCAGTGTTCCCCTGTTGCATGTTGTATGTGCCTGTCTTCTTCTTCTTCTCTTGGCGGGTGGCAACCGACATTTAAGGTGCATATCCGCCACCTACTGTGCTGGAGTGTGGGCCAAAATTATAAACATCTTATCCTTCTTTCTACCTTTATAATTACTTCACCTATTAATTAAATCATTTTCATTAAACCAGTTTCTTTTAAAAAGTTAAACAAAGCTCCAATTATCTGCTCTCCAATTTTAAAAAGATTCTTAAGGTTCAACTTGTTTTCCCCAAACTTCTTTAATTCCTCTTTTAATCTTTTCTTTTGATTTTCATATTTAACACATTCACTAATCAAATATTCAGCTAATTGTTCTCCCCTTCCACAATCACACATACCTGAAGGGTGCTTTTTCAATAAGTACATGGTTTTCTGTTTATTTGTCTCATTACAGCAGAATAGAAAAACCGTCTGAAAGAGGAGGGATTTGGAGTTTGGGAGTGGCTTGTAGTGATTGGTTAGCAGCTTTGACAGAGTCTGACCAATAGAGACGAGCACTCTTTCTTAAATACTGATCGCCCAGTTAGATTTTCGACATTTTGCATCAGCCTTAAAATACTTTAAAGATGAGTGGACGAGGCAAAACCGGAGGTAAGGCCAGAGCAAAGGCTAAGTCTCGCTCTTCCAGAGCAGGGCTGCAGTTTCCTGTCGGCCGTGTTCACAGGCTTCTACGCAAAGGTAATTATGCCCATCGCGTCGGTGCTGGTGCTCCGGTTTATCTGGCCGCTGTGCTCGAATATCTGACGGCTGAGATTCTGGAGTTGGCTGGAAATGCCGCCCGCGACAACAAGAAGACCCGTATCATCCCCCGTCACCTGCAGCTGGCGGTGCGTAACGATGAGGAATTGAACAAACTCATGGGCCGAGTGACCATCGCTCAGGGTGGCGTGCTGCCCAACATCCAGGCCGTGCTGCTGCCCAAGAAGACCGAGAAACCCGCCAAGGGCAAATAGATTTAAAACCGTTTGATTGAGAACTCCAAAGGCTCTTTTTAGAGCCACCCACTCTCTCTAAAAGAACAGATTCAATCCTATGATAAACCGGAACGTCTTTGTTTTTCTTTAAAACAAAAAACATTTCACACACGATTTACGTTGTGTTCTCGTTCGACACAAGTGGCAAAAACCGAGCACAATATGAGCTGTTATACAAATGTGAGTGAAACGGCACGAATGATTTTAAAATGAAAGAATGAAGAAAATCAAACATATAATCAAGAATCGAACACAAGTGGCAAAAACCGAGGACAGTATGAGCTGTTATATAAATGTGAGTGAAACAGCACGAATGATTTTAAAATGAAAGGATGAAGAAAATCAAACATATAATCAAGAATCAAACACAAGTGGCAAAAACCGAGGACAGTATGAGCTGTTATATAAATGTGAGTGAAACGGCACAAATTATTTTAAAATTAAAGGATAAAGAAAATCATACATAAAATGTTTCACTGTATTAGCAAGACAAGAAAAAAAAAATCTTAAAATATTGATGGTGAGTACAAGTAGATTTTCGTTAGCTCAGATTTTAACAGACGCCTTCTAAATAAATATTTTAAGCGGGACCGCCATTGCTTGTTCGAAAATCGGAGACTGACTGTCATTGGCCACGTCACGCTGCGACGTAAACACAATAGCCAATCAAATGCCGCTGGTGAAGCACCGCCCAATGTCCAGGAGAGTTTAAAAAGCTGCTGCATGTGAGCAAAGTCATTATTTTAAGGAAGACGTCACAAAACGCGAAAACATGGCAAGAACCAAGCAGACCGCTCGTAAGTCCACCGGTGGCAAAGCCCCGAGGAAGCAGCTCGCCACCAAGGCCGCTCGTAAGAGCGCTCCGGCCACCGGCGGCGTCAAGAAGCCTCATCGTTATAGGCCCGGTACCGTGGCTCTGCGAGAAATCCGTCGCTATCAGAAGTCCACCGAGCTGCTGATCCGCAAGCTGCCCTTCCAGCGTCTGGTGCGAGAAATCGCTCAGGACTTCAAGACGGACCTGCGCTTCCAGAGCTCCGCTGTCATGGCTCTCCAGGAGTCCAGCGAGGCGTATTTGGTCGGTCTGTTTGAGGACACCAATCTGTGCGCCATCCACGCCAAGAGAGTCACCATCATGCCCAAAGATATCCAGCTGGCCCGCCGCATCAGAGGAGAGCGTGCTTAAACTCTTCGTTTCAATAGTCTTTGAACCGCAAAGGCTCTTTTAAGAGCCACCAAAATCACAATGAAAGGGAAAACTACTTCTGTAACGCGGGGAAAGCGATAAGAACGTAACCCAAAATTACGCTGAGAAAATTTGGTTGGGAATTAATTTTATTCGTTTGATCAGTTTCATTTAATAAATGAAAAAAACAAATCACTGACAAAGACTGGCTAAACGTATGAAATTAAATTCTCGCTCTGACACACACTGCTTTGTTTATTTGTGTGTGTGTGTGTGTGTGTGTAGGTTGCAGTCAGCTTAAATGGGCCGTGTTTTGGTAAATGACGTATAACATCAAATAAGCCATGCATGAGATACAATTATATGTTCGCTAGCATGGGTCTTTTACATATACTTATGTTTTTTAAATGTGAAAAAATGGGCTAAAATAAAGAGGATAAAAGTAATTTCCGCATAAATATTTCATTTTAAACTAAATGGGCGCTGTTGTTTTTAATGTGCCATAGCAACAGGAAATCAGAGGTGCCCAATTCTGCTGGCGATCAACTGTCCTGCAAAGTTCAGCTCCAACTCTGATTGCAATAAAAAATAACTGATCGTGTTGTAGGTGTGTGTATCCATGAATGTTTGCGTTTGCTTGTGTCTTTAAAGACTGATAAGATTTTGTATGGATGCATATGTAACCCCATGAACTTTTCCACCCTCAATTTCTGTGTAATAGTGTGTGTGTATGCAGCCCATTTTACAGGCATCATCCTTTTTCCCCTTTCTCTCCTTTTTTTGTCTGTTTCTTTGCTTTGTGTGTCCTCCTGACAAACTTTCTGCAGTGCAATTGTTTAAAGACTGTTGACCTTTTGTGGTACATATTTAGGCCTGTAAACCTATTTTCACCATCATATTCTGTTTAAAAGTGTGTGTGTGTGTCTGTGTGTGTGTGTGCATGCAACCGATTTTAGCTTAACCAGCCATTCTACCTAAAATTAAAATTTTCACAAAAATCAAAGTAACTTAAACCTTTTTACTGAAAATAGCATGTTAAAACATTGTTCATAAACATTTGCTTAGTTGATAAGCTTACTTATAATCGCATACCCTTATTAGTGATGAATAAAATTTACTATGTTGAGCTTAATTTCTTTACAAGCTTTGTGTAACACTCTACCCCAACCCTCACCCGCTTGAAAATGCAACGCATCTTGGTTTAGTTGCAGATATCACAATACATCTAGGCTGTTGAGTCCCTTCTCAAAGCCAGAGGACTGTTAAGCATTGGGGTGTTGATGTTTTATTTACCATTCTGAAACCAATCCATAGCCTTATTTCAGCTCCTGGTTCAAATGATTGTTTAAAAATTTTTAAAGTAAAATGTAATTATTATTTTTTTTTATTTGTGAAATTTTACCACATTTAAGTGTTTAAAAAAAAGAATGCAAAAATTTAGAATAAAGTACCTATGTTTACAACCAGATACCATGTTCTTTCTTTTGATATTTTGTATGTTCATATAACAAAATATATAAAAATCTATACATTAATAGCAGTACATAGCAGTACACTTAAAGTACGATGTAAAGATCACTTAAAAAAAAGTGATCTAAAGTGTACTAAAAATGCTACAATTATTTAATTTGTAAACTATCATTATACCTTTAAGTTAACTTTTAATTGTTGCAATACAGGCTAAAAACATTGATGTAAACTAGTTGTGTACTCAAAGCTTACTATACTGTTATACTTAAAGTATACTTTTTATATACTAGAAAGTGGGTCAATTTAGTCCAATTGAAATACACTTACAAGCATACCACTAGTACACTGATATTTTTATACTTACTACCCAAAATATACTTAAAAATTACTGAAGTATACTTATTAGAATAAACAAAGTATACTTCCTGGTGAGGGTTATCAGACTCCTTCTAGAAAGAAATGTTTGATGAAACGTTGTATCGAGAGGTTTTCAAAATGCAGAAAAATACCTTTGTGTTCACTATAGACTCTAGAAGAAGCTGTGTTTAGTGGAAAATTATGATAAAAAAAGTCATCTTATAGATTGAACTATAATCATAGATAGAATAAAGAATGGCAAAGATTTGAAAGGCATTATAAAAATAAATTACACTGGCATCAAAACACTGTTGAACCTTTTCAGCTTTAAACACGGTTTTCATTTTACACAAAATGAAAATAAAAGTGGCTTTGGTGAGTCATAAATATAGTCACTTCAAAGTTACTTCATACCTACTTCATAAGGAACTGCAATATATAACCGTTTTTACTGAACTGCTGAACTAAATACCTTGCTGTTAGCCTGCCTGCATATCTGATATAAATCTAACGTCACAGTAGTGACTGAGATATTGTAAAATATTAATCAGCAGCAACAGGAAACAATTACAGAAGGTGCAGTCTACTGTTGTGAATGTGAAGACACAGGTAATGCATGTTATCTGTTTCACTGCAGGGTTAACAGTTTGTTTTCTCTGTTCAAAACACAACAACAAAACTGATTTTATATTTTATGCAGGAGATTATATATTATTTTCCTGGCTTGTTTCACTGTGATCTCGGTATCTTGGTGTGCAGTAAAAACTTTTCTTAGTGCAATATATTTAACATAAATGCGTGCTTTTACTTTATCAGCAAATACTCCAATGAAACTGATGTGTCTGTCAGTGCTGGACAACTTCTAAACAGCTTTTTTTTATGTGATGATTAAACTGATTATTTGAAGGGTAAAACTATTGAATATACTGGTTTAAGCATGTGGAAACGTTTAGCAAACACTTTTATGTAAAACAACTAAGAAATGAGGGTCACAGAATCAAACAAAACAACAAAAGAGCAACAATACTTTTGTAGCTTTTTTAAGGAATTGATCTTCTTGGGTATCTGGGCAGGTCTCTTAAAATAATCTGGGGATCATCAATCATAACTCCATGGTTTCTGGCTAAAAAAGAAAGAAAGAAGAGAACAAGAATAAGGTAACATCAAAGAAATCACTCAATACAAGACAATATGAGGCAGGAATGAGATAAACATGAAATAGAGGCAATAAGACAAGAAAAATAAAAACTGCTGATCAAATCTGAAACAGAAATTATGTGTGTCTAAATTACACTTCTCCTGCATTCATCACCATTATCTTTTGAGATTTACGATACGTGATGTACATGGAACTGTTCACACCCGTAGACTCCAACCTCAAACTATCGCAATATCAATTACTTTTTTTTATTAGTACCTAATACAATGAAGTACTAAGTTATACCACTGTATCCTGTTGTTTTCTCTTTCTCTTTTGCACATTATCTATCTATATTTACAATCAGACATTAAAGACAAAGAATGCCAACCATGGCATTAACGTTCAAATGCTACTGAAGTACTAACGCGTAACAGTGAGAACACAAACAACCAAAAAGTTCTGTAATCGACCAGGAAACTATCGGAGTTGAGCCAACTAAAATATAACAATTCAGGAAACACTTTGAAGCCAGTAATTGACCTGGGTGCTACCTCTTCGTAAGGTACACTTTTGAGCAGTGGTGTAGTCTACGTGATACGCGGGTATACGCCGTATACCCACTGGAAAACATCTGTAATTTCCGTATACCC
>JAUCMU010000014.1:65679-76624 GCA_032275025.1 Enteromius treurensis | reverse complement strand
GCGCAATACATATCGCGCGATGATTATCGTGCAGCCCTTATTTTGGATACAAAAAGGATGATGCTGATGAACATAAATAAATTTGTACACATCGCGAAATATATATCGCAGGAAAAAAATATATTGCAATGTAATTTTTTCCCAATATCGTGCAGCCCTACTATCTAATTTATTATTAGGGCTGATTTGTTCCATTATATTTCTTTTAAATAAAAGTTCCAACTTTTATTCCAATTTATAACCCATTACACACAAGTTTATGAATTTAATGGCCAATCAGATGTGTTCAAACAGCGTTAAGTTGTTCATTGCAGACTCACTGGCTGAATTTAGCTCTCTAGCAAATAATCTTAGAACAAAGTGCAGATGTACATGTGATGTAATTTTTCAGCAATGAAACAATTAATATAACGAAATAAATTGGCATGATAATATCACGTATCTGTGATCTCACAAGCTGATGACAGGATGATATGACAACTGAGCATATCACCAAACACTAGTAGAGAGCATGGCACTAATGCTTTCACGTTCCCTTATTCCCAAGGAATGCAAGGACTGATCAAATGCACGCAGTGACTTGGGAAAAAAGAGCCTAACAAATGCATAAAAGTAAACGTAATTATAGTTGGCCTAACCAATAAGGCAATCTAAGCTGTCATATAGCTATGTCAGGGTAACCATAAATACGAGATTTTGAATCATGTAAAAAATCATTCACGTCCTTGTAGAACTTGTAAACACTGACTTTTCTGAGAAACCTGACTTGCACAGCCTGACCACTTCAAAGTCGTGGGTTGTCATCTAGCAATTATGGCAATTACAACATGTGCATCACGAGCAAAGGGTGTATGATGTTTAGCAGACATTATTCCTTAAGTAATGCTACACAAATTGTAGCTTTGCACTATAAATGGCATCTCACATGTTGACAGATGCTGCTATTACCTCCTGGTGTTCAGTAGAAGCATGTTTAAAATCTTGTTGGACAGTATCCAAAGTAGCCTGGGAAACTAAACCTCCTGAGCAAGTGTGGGCCCTCCTCCGCTTCCTGTGCACTTGAGTGTCCCATATAATTTTGGAGAACCCCTCCGTATTTTCCAACTGATGATCCATCGAGGAGCTTTTTCCTCTCAGTGTCTGGAGCATATGTTCCACCGCCCCGAAACTCACTGCCCTCCTCAACTGCCTCCGCAAGAGTTTCTTTTCCAAGAGCCCGTCCTTTGAGGCGATGCTTCTGGAGCTCTTGGTGACCCCTCGTAGAGTATGCTCCACTGTGGCCCTGCTTTTGTCCTTATCCATCTGATGAACACCTGGTCTTCTGGTTCCAGTTTTACTTCGGAGAACTGGGACTTGTCCAACATACACCCCATGGCTGATACTGGGCCTCGGAGTCTCATCTTGCTCAGAGTTTAACGTACCGACCTGATTTAGGGAATCACTACCAGATGTGACATCCTCCAGATCATCGCTCCTACATCCCTCGACTCCACGGCTTCTCAAAGTGTCAGTAGCACCGAACTCTGCAGATTGCCTCTTCTTCCTCCTTTGAAAGTATCGGCGTCCACTGAGCTCCTTTGGTGCAGGGCTGATTGGGGCTTTCGTGGGATCAACGTAACACTCCTCTTTAGAGCCCCGCACACATCCACACATATTACCCATGGCACTTACTCATACTAACAAGGCTGGCCATCAAGAAAGTTTCACTTTTTCCTGTCAGCTGTAAACAAGTTCAAGGAAATAACAGCCATCTTTTCTCCTGCAAGTGTGTCGGTCACAGAGGTGATATCAGACTAATAGTCCCAATTTCCAAAGCGGAGCAGATGATACGAATCCCTCTGAGACTCCAAACAAACTTCTGCTTCCTGTATTGCACCGGCTTCGCTCCACAGCCCGGCCCTTTCTTCTCATGCTGCCAACACGCTGAAATCTCGGTGACCTTTGAAACAGCACCCTTTGCCCTGATCTTCCAGAACAAACACTATAGAGATCGAGGCGCCCGGCGAGCGACAGAAACGAACACTGCTGTCACAGCTGAGGAAACGTCACAGTCCTCATGTGATGTGTAAACACTGCCACCCCCGGAGCCCTGCTGGTGTTGAGTTTCCCCAGGCTGACTCCGGCTCTGTGTCCTCAGCAGTCGGGGGCTGGAGAGAGAGAGGGAAAAGGGAGGGGAAAGGGACTGACTCTCATCCGTTCCCTGATGGTAACTGTGAGAGCTCTGCTCGGCAAGTTGAGCCACTCGATTAGGACGTACCAGGCTGAGAGAGAGTCATGGTCTGGCATGTGGCCTTTAAAAATAACATGACAACGTGGCTGGCTCTGCGGCATGGCAAACGACAAAGCTCTGTTTGCTCTTTAATCTGGCTTGATCACGTCCAGCACGTAAAACAAACATAACCAGTGGTCATAGATATGGAAGATAATAACTTATATTGGTGACATAAACTCTTTTGGAGCCATAGCTGTAAAATAGATAGCTGTAAACAGCAAGTTATTGACCAAACAATCATATAAAGTTAATTGGCAGTGTTAAGATGGCAAGAATTACGAATTAGGCTAATTTGTTTTGGGGATCTTACACAACGGGCCAGACTTGTTAAACATCTCTTTGCTTTGAAAAATCATGGACATAGTCATTTCTGTGGCTGACCTTATTGCATATGCCTTTGTAGGAGTTTCCCTTTCAGATGCAAAGATTAATGGAATGAGAGCATTTAAATGAATCATTCAAGGGGATTTACTAATGTCTTAAGTCATTTCGCATGTTGTTAGTAGTTATCACCAGTCTTGCTTGTTTGTGACCTTCCGCTAATTTGTGCTGCTCTTGGTAGATCAGATCTGTAAGGAAAAGCTCTGTCTGTGTACATTAAAGTGTTCATTGTCAGTAGATCAACTGCAGAACTTCCCGCTCCCATCTCGATCATTTGGCCTGTTTCATAAATCTGGCCCAATATGCGCTAATCCTTTTGCCTCATCTCTCCACTATAATCTCACAGAGACTTCAGGGTGGAAAACTACAAAGGAACATGCTACAGACTCCTTAAATTTTAGTAGTGCAAAAAAACAAAACACAACAGGAAAACGATGCAGAGGGCAAGCCATTAAACTGACTGCTTATAAGTGCTTACTGTAAAGTACTTTTTCCATAAACTTCCATACGCATTTCACATGACAACTCACAAAGTATGTGGATATCTGCACAGAGCAGTTCTGCATGTACAGTGGTCAAAACATTGCTGCGTTCGTTCAGTGTGCCCAGGCAGAAAGAAATGCTGTGGGTTGGACATTGTTCTGGCATAAGCTCTGTCACTTTCTCTTGATGGCAGTGAGCGATTCTGTTTAAAACTTGGCAACACTATTTATTTTATTCCCGTGCTACCGCACAACCACTACCTCGCATACACATGGTCGCCATGATTTTGCCAAGTAAGACATGATCCAGGATCAACGAAAGATATTGATCCACGATCATGTCCAACATTGTGTCCCAATGGTGAGCGTGATTTCACCAAGTACAAGATGTTCCTGGATCAACATCCTTGCTCCCCCATAAACATACGGCATGCTAGCCAGGCCTTCTTCTGTGTGGACATGAGCAAATGAATGACTCTGCCTGGAATTTCCCGCCAAATCTGACTCAACAATACAACACTTAAATCAGTATTTATTTCAATATTGTTTTTAACTAGATTATTGGAAACACAACTTTGTTGATTCACTGTGCCCCAAAATATTCTGTAGTTCAGTTTTAAAACATAAGCCTAAAGAGACCAAACGTCACATTGTGGCATATTATTGCTGGAGGCGATGTTAATACGCCCTGACCACACCCCTCAACTTCAAAGACAGGCAATGAAGACAACATAATGGCTAATACCAGCTTGAATCAGAGTCAAATGTCTTTGATGGCATGTTCAAACAGACAGTATTCAGACAGCAGCTGTGGATATTGTATTAATGAATAAATACATTCTCTGAAATCTTTCATAACATTAGTCGCTGCCTAAAGAGATGTAAACATTTTGCATGCAGTGAATACTTTATTTGATGAAAACTTGACACTTCCAAAGAAGAGACCGGAGGGCTAAAAAAATATGAACCCGGTTTAAAAATCATCCCTGAGAGACTAACGTCTAGGCCGAGCCATCAAAAACAACTCTTAAGTGCCCTCTAACTGCGGATCATGAGGGAACAGGCCCACTAGCGCCGCATGCCCAACGGCTCGCGTGAGACTGACAGCGGCAGGTGCTCCTGCCCCACGCTACCTGTCAGCAAGTTTTATGAAGCCAAGGATCATTTAACACATTCTTCGGCTGTGTCCCAGATATCGATTTTTGAGCTGTTTTGTAAGCCCTTAGCCCATTGTGGGCCGTCAGGGAGGCTGGGTCAGCGTGGTTGGCGTGAAGAAGTTGGTTAAAGCCTGACGTTCCCGCATTCTCGGAGAGATCAGTGAATCAGGAAGAGCTGTAGCGCTCTGGACCCGGGCTGACTTCTGCGACAGGCTACTGCTAAAATGCTTCAATCATAAGATCACTTCAAACCAAACCCCCATCCGAGCCAAGGATATTAATATCCTACTGCAGTGAAGGTGGGACAGCGTGTCCGAAATCAGCAGGACTCTCCAGGGGAGTACTGTTCTGTTCACACGGTGACTTCAAATGTGAAAATGTGATATTAAAACGGGCAAGGGGATATAACGGGCAAAGACCTCCGTCTGATGCATGTGTGCAGACTCTAACAGTTACAAAGCAGCGTAGATGGAAAGCAGGAACGCACGACTTCTATACCGTTCATCTGATGCAGCTTCACAGGCTCAGACCTGCATGAACCTGTGTGTGACCTCTGCATGAAGCAGCTGGAGCACAGATTCTGCAGAAATGCTGCAGGAAAACTGACAGAATGGGGAAATGTTCATCTTTTGCTCAGGATGATTCATCAAGCATCATCACTTTTTTAACATTCTGCAGTAAAATCTCTTTCATTCTGAAAAGCATGGATTTGTTTTCCCCCATTATTTTTACGAAGCATACACAATCTTAACCATACAAGACAGATCTTGTGTATATAATAACACAAATATGTTCCATGTTCAGTTACTACATGTTGATGCTAAAATAATGACCTTAATAAATCAATCTCACAATATAGTTACTGAAGAAAACCAGGCGTGAGTATGTGAATGAACACGCTCTGCAGACTGACAGATACAGCTCAACTATCCTCATACTACCACAGCAGAAGCCAGACAAACTCTGAATCCTGGCTTGAGGAAGCCTTGAACCCTGAAGCTTATGTATGGCCTATATTAGGGGTATACATATAGTTTTAACACTATAGGCTTTTAATTGACTGCTGCTAAAATGTTTTGGCTCCTTTCAATAAAATCTGCACGTACGTGAGCTAATGTGAGTTTGCGTACACATGCATGACCTCTTGTGGTCAGAGAATGAAGTGCAGTATTGACATTTGACCACTGTTTCACATACTCCGAATCAGAATCCTCGTATCGTGAGGAATACGTAGTTGGAAACACCTACATCAAGCATCAAGCATCAAATCAACAATGCAATGACTGACTCACCTGAAAGTGCAGAATTATGGTCCATATTAATCCCAATGTCAGTTTTGGGTTTCCGTCCGTTATGTCATCGTTCCTGATGTTCACCAGCTTCACCTGAGAACACAAGTGGTATACAGTCATGATAATAACACCATCATACAGTGTTAATGTATACACACAGAGAAATCTACAAAACCATATGCAATAAAATTTAAACAATGTCTCCAATAACAAAACACAATAATCACAAGCAAGACTAAGATTATATGGTTATTTACATTTGATTCAGTTACTTCATTCCTTTATTCATTCATTTGTAAATGAAGTATTTGAAGGCAGATAATACAGCATATGCAAGAGTTTATTCATACTTCACAATTAATATACTATGTTTTAATATTGTTTACACACTCACATATAGATACATATACTGAATAAAAATATTTTACATGTGCATGACAACAAAAAGTCATTTATAGGGCTGCTATTAGAAATGCATTTGTTGTTCAAAGCTAATCTATGCAAAACTCTACTTCTAGACCATAAACATAATTCTAAGAGCATTACATCTCTAACAAACACTGCTGTGGTTCCAGAGGTGCCGTATCATTGTCAGGTGTCTCACCACAAGAGGACACTAGAGGACAGGATGTTTATTTAGGGCATGGACACCAACTGCTTAACCTAAGAAATGAGCAGCTCCGTTTAGAATTTCTGATTAAAAGAGCCAAGTTGAAAGCCACTGTGACCTTTCTATAACAATGTGTCAGGTTTCTAGGCTGCTTGGCAATGCTACACAGACTGCAGGCATGTTAACTATGATCTGGAACCTCCTCCTCTAATAATTGTAATCTGTTTAAACACTGGTGTTTCGTATTGAGTCTGCCATTATTTTGAGTCATACAAAAGATCACGATAAAATCACTGTTACACACAGACTGTAGCCCCAGAAAATCGAATCACTGGAGTTTTTTCTCACTAGTCTTACCTGCCGTCTTTTTAAGTAGTCCAGTGCGATCTGTACATTCTGGAGTCTGTGGAAGCGCATGCGACCCTTCTCCCGCGGCTGTGAGGAGACGAGAGAGAGAGAGAGACATCAGGGCAAGCGTCATCAGACAAGGCCGAGCTCTCGGCGCCAGACACTCACCGTAGGAACTCTGAACTACTGCAGTGCTAGCTGGCCTGACTGAAGCACATCAGCTTTCTTGCTAACTACCCACTGGTTAACATTGGGTACAAGGCTACATTACACGATCGCTTGAAAGAACACAAGCCAAACGCAAGGTCAAAGATGTGGAGCGGACTGAGACTGGAAGCAGTGAAACAGGAAAAAAAGCTGATGGAAAGATCTGAAAATCTCCTGACAAACTCGACGTACAGTACAGTGAGAGCAGACTTAAAGACACATGAGCAGATGATAGATGACTTGTGAAGAATCGTGTCGCCCTTTTTAAGGCTGGAAGTAAAGGACTGATGTGAGTTCCATGTGTTTTGTTCACAGAATCATAAAAATGTTCAATGAGTGTTTTATCACACGAAACGGCACTTTGCACGAAAGACAAGTATGTGTAAACTTGTAAATTCATGACGTACATTAAAAGACCCCATGAAATGATTCGACGGATACAGCAAAAACCAATACTATACTAATTAATAGAAATAAATACATACGTACAAAAAACAAGCAAACGACCAGCGATAAAAAAGAAACCTGTAAAAAGTAACAGAGCTGCAGAGATGACTGATTTTGTGCTCCGACCCAGAAGTTCACAATCAACCTGACAACCTTTGACTAAAAAAACTTAACATTTTCAGTTGACTTTTGGATTAAAATGGTTTCTTACACGATGATCTTCAAAAATAACTAGAACTAACACAAAAATCTACACCAGTCACATGATTTCAGCCATGAGGCTGCCAACAACTGTTCATTAGAAAAAATTAAATAATGATTAATAAATGTATTTTTTAAATACTAAACTCCTATTTGGAAGAGATTGCAAGAGGAACCAATCTGTAGTCCCATTTAGCCACTTGTTGGCAGACACATTTCTGAACACAGAAATTGCAGACGAGCCAGAGACGTTGTCATCAATTTTCTGCCTAAAAATGAAGTAACATCCACAAAACTTTGATTTCATGGGGTCTTTAGCACACTCTTGAAGCGAAAGGAACTTGAATCAGGCCTTTAGTTCACAGCTCAAGCTTCTGTGTCTTGAGAAATGACCAAGCTGGCATTCTAGAGCACTCCACAGCAACCCCAGAAGGCGATGAGCGATGAGGCGGATGCTGTTTACCCATCCCTGTGACCTCAACCTCGCCGTCTGCAGAAGAAGCCAGGCACTCCAGTTAATACACACAGCACACTCTACATTAGTCCTGTTAGGAGGGGGCAGGAGGACACGTGTCCACACCTACCCCCTTATCCTCATCATCATCATCCTCATCATCGTGGTCACGTCCATGCCGCTCAACCGTGCATGCGTCAGCCGCACTCACCAACCGCAACGTCTTCAGAAAATCACGCTCCCTTGGCTTACCGGCGGGAACGTGAGCACGAGAGAGAGAGAGACACACACACAGACACAGACAGGTGGACACATGAGAGATGGACAGAAGAAGAACATGAAAAGGACAGGAGACAAGGAGGAAAAGAAACAGGGTGTCACCAAAACAAAGGGGGCCCTTCTCTCTGATCTGTGCACTTCCCATGGCTGCAAGTTCCATCGTCACCGATAGAGTTCAATAGAACTATTGACTATAGTTAGCTAGCAATGCTTTTGGGAAGCGCACCCCAGATCAGTGCATTCAGCAGCCGAGCCAAAGCGCTCACATCACAGAAATAAGCTGATTTATCAGCTCCTGGAGGAATCCTCAGTTCAACCTCAGTCATCATCGTTTTGAAGTTTTTGACCTCTGTTTCAATAGGTGTGGAGGATTGTAGATGCCCATTACTGTTATTGGCTAACAGTTGTGTATGTTTGACAGCCTACGCCCTTCACAGATGGACGCTGCTATGATTTAGGTTAAACCCGCATAAATACTCATATCAAATGATCTGTTTAAACAGACAAAGCATTTGTGTTGTGACATTACTGTCAGACCAAATATAATCTCACAACATTGTCTTTCTGAAAATCATGTGTCGAACTGTGCCTTGTTAGTAAACCAATCTGTGGTCAAATTAAGTGAACCAAGGACTGAGTTCTTACTGATCTTCATTAAAAATAAAGTTTATCCACTCTATCCTAGTATTGGTATCCAAATAAAGGCAATGCAAAGACAGTTTTTTTTTCTTACAGTTTGGCATCTTGTCTTGTTTGGTTTCTGCGTAGATCTGTGCGTTCACCTCATAAACACTACATGCAAGAATCATGGGTGGGGCTAAACAGCCAGTGATGTAGATTCAGTGGGCGGGGTGGGGCTAAACAGCCAGTGATGTAGATTCAGAGGGCGGGGCGGGGCTAAACAGCCAGTGATGTAGATTCAGTGGGCGGGGCTAAACAGCTAGTGACGTAGATTCAGTGTGCGGGGCTAAACAGCCAGTGATGTAGATTCAGTGTGCGGGGCTAAACAGCCAGTGATGTAGATTCAGTGGGCGGGGCGGGGCTAAACAGCCAGTGATGTAGATTCAGTGTGCGGGGCTAAACAGCCAGTGATGTAGATTCAGTGTGCGTTGCTAAACAGTCAGTGATGTAGATTCAGTGGGAGGGGCTAAACAGCCAGTGATGTAGATTCAGTGTGCGGGGCTAAACAGTCAGTGATGTAGATTCAGTGGGCGGGGCTAAACAGTCAGTGATGTAGATTCAGTGGGTGGGGCTAAACAGCCAGTGACGTAGATATTCAATGGGTGGGGCTAAACAGCCAGTGACGTAGATATTCAGTGTGCGGGGCTAAACAGTCAGTGATGTAGAAGCAGGCATTGATGATCCTCTGCGGAGGCGGTGCTTTTCCACATTAATATGTCATAAAGTGTCACGCACTGTGGTTTTGGCAGATTGTCTTCAATATAAGCTGTTTTAGACTAACAAAAAAGTTTGAAATAACTTACAGGATGTTTTTATAGTACAATGACCTCTTATATGTCAAAAGATTGAAGGTATTTTGGTTTCTAAGTTAATGATCTCTTTAAAGTAGTAAGTGAGACTGAATGAGAATTCCTCCACGGCTCATAGCCAATCCATCATAACACATTACACAGACTAGACTACAGTTTGAAGTATTTTCATAATGCAGATCTTCTATAATAGTGTGCATATGTAAAGATCATCATACACTGTAAATAAGCAAATGCACTTTTTCACAGATTAGCACAGGTATTCTAGCTGCTGTAAAGCATAATTATGGTTAAATCACTTTTAGCAAAGCTGATCAGTGTGCGAGTGGCTGCTGGATTAGTAACACACACACACAGATGTGGACTAGTGTGGATGGCCCCCTTCAAAAACACTGTGATGTTACAGCGAGTGACTTCACACATGTTCAAGTATTCCGCTTCAAGATTGCTTAAATGTTTAACACACTTCTCTGTGTATGTTTCAGACACAAACAGCTGACAGACAATGAGAAGTGATCCTCGAGGAGCTCAAACAGAGCCTTACTCACCAGTTTGTCACCAGACAGCACTTCCAGCAGGGAGATCAGGTTATGTCCATCTCGCAAATCCTCATACAGGTCGTTTACATGCTTTCGGACCTGAGACGAAGTGAGAAGAGAAAGAAAATATACATTTCTTATAGGAGAAAAAGAATAAATCTATCCATCTACCTATCTGTTTCTGAGAACTCCATAACTAGATATTTACTTATATTTATTTATTTATTTTTTGCATTATTATTACACAAGACGTAGTATGCAAATAAAATAAATATTAATAAATGGTTTTGAATTTTTTACTTTTTCATTTTAAAACAAAATAAATGACAGAAAAAGGGAGGAACAATAATTTTCCCATAGTTTCTTCACCTCAAAATTTTCTAAGCTTTTATGGAGTTATTAAAGTTTTGTTTTGAGTCTCCAGGTAGAGGTATTCTTCGTCACCTCACCAATCAGTTTGTGGTTAAACAACAGAATAATCTATTAAACATACTGTTTTTCGTTCCTGGCTGCCTTATTTTCATTCCTGTCAAAACATTAAATATGGTGCTACCCTGACTAAGATCTACAGACCCTTTCAGTAAACTGTCACCTTACCAGCTTCACATTACAGTGCAGGAGAATTTATGACAATTCTGTCATATTATCTTAGCGACTCAAACGGGAGCTCCAGCAATGAACACTTTCATAACTGTGGGAGACTAGACTAGATCAGAATCAGAATCAGAATGGGCTTTATTGCCAGGTATGTTTACACATACGAGGAATTTGTTTTTGTGACAAAGC
>JAUCMU010000014.1:49032-64141 GCA_032275025.1 Enteromius treurensis | reverse complement strand
TCTTTAAGTCCATCTCATGAAAAATCGGAGCAGAAACAAAGGTGTTGCGTTTATATTTTTGTTGAGTGTATATATATTTTTGGATGATATCAGAGAGCCAACTGTCCCTCCATAAACAGCAATACAAGTGATTCCAAATCCAATAATGTAGTAAAAACATCAGTAAAACCTTTAACCTCATATTTATGATGCTTTTATGATACTTTTTTCGCGCAAATAAATCAAAAATAACGTAATTTGCTCTCCTGTGACTTGTGTCTTCTGCCGTGCTCAACACACCGTATACACAAGCTTTTGACGTAATCAGCATTGCTAACAGACATAAGTCACAGGAGAAGAATGGTTGAGTATATGATGTTATTTGTTTTCTTTGTGCAAAAAATTTTTTCTCCATTTGCCGCAAAGCTGTAGTTGATTCACTGATGTCAGATGGACTTTTTTACCACGTTTCTGGATCTGGAATCATTTCAGTTGTATTGCTGTCAATGGAGGGACAGATGGCTCTTTGATTAATTTGTGTTCCGAAGATGAATGGAAGTCTTATGGGTTTGGAACGACATGAGGGTGAGCAATTAATGACAGTTTTCATAATGACAGAATTTTAATTTTTGGGTAAACTAACTTTCAGTTACCTTTCAGTCTACCTATCAGTCTAGGGAAAATAAGGGGGTGCAACAGCAAAAGACAGAACTGGTTCTGGAAAACAGCCACACAAAAACGATTCTGAATTTATTACAGTGAGAAAAGATTTGCCCAGGATGTTATATAATACAATTTGTAACCAAGCAAAAAAAAAGTTTAACCTCGGAACAATGAAAAGAGAAACAAATGAGACTGAAACAAAGAAAGAAACAGGATAACAAATTTTACTACTGAAAAAGAAAATATCTAATCTAACTCAACCATCAATATTCACAAAGACCCTCAAAATAAGTTAATAGAAATCCGTAGCATCAAAGATGCCCTATACAAGAGGTGGCACGTGTCACTAAACTAGGATTCTAAACACAATTGAAAACTCACAGTGGCATATTGTCACGCTCGCTGTGCGGGAAGGACGAACAGAGATGCAGCTTCTTGAAATAACAGTTCTTTAATACTCAGAGGTTACAGACAGGCAGGTAGGCAGAAGGGTGACACACACGAACTTAACATAAGTATAATGATCCGACAACAAGAACTAAACTGAAAGGAACTTAAATAGGGCAGACAAAGATGCTAATTAACAAGGAACACCTGGACATAATCAACTAAGACAGAAACTGGGTCACAGAGAGCACATGGGGAAAACCAACAACAAACAGTGAAGGGGCGTGACAAAGACGCTGCCTGATTTGCTGTCACATTTCTACTCTTTATCCCCAATATGATCCACAGCTTGCCTTAGCAAGGCGGCTAATTAATAGATAGAGCATGAATGTGTTGATGTAAGCCACTGTCACTGCAGTCACCTCAACCTCGCAAATCTCACTGTACTTCGACCCCTTCAGAACTGACAGAGATAAAGCCCTAAGAGCATTACAACACAAGATCTGGCAAGCGGAATTAAAAAACGAAAATCAATCTGAAAGCTTGGCACACTGCAGCATTAGCAGGCGATCTGACAGGAAGCTGAGGAAAGCTACTGACCCATGCAGCACATGAGCGCCACCAGCAGAGCATCACCCCTCATCAGCCCAGGTGTCTTCAGCGGAGCGTCGTGCATGTCTGACGGCAGCGAGTGTGAGAGCTGCCGCTGAGGGTGGCTTCTCCGCGAGGCAGCAGCTATTCCCTTGCTTTTCCTCTCAGGATTCCCTCGCAACCGTCTTGAACGAGTCCGGTCAGGTTTTCCGGCAGCACGAAGTGAGTAACAGGCTCCACCACATGGTGAACGTTTACATAAGAACAGCGTGCTGGAGTCTTCACTGCAGGGAGTTACTAAGGCTACTGGCTGAAGCTATGAGGATATGATTCTGCTGAGCAATATATTCAGTGACACACTCTACACAGCCCTTCTGTGTGAAGCAGGCACGGTTCTGGGAGGAAATAATGATCTTTACTCTGTACACACCACAGCTAAAACTTGCCACGACGTTTCTGAGTGTTGAATCCCATTCTGTACACACAGATGTCAGATATTTATGGAAATGACAGCTAAAGTGTACAAGAATTTACATTACAGCATTTTTTTTTTTTACGTATTGTTTTTTTTTTTTACACATTCTGTTAGCTTAGATCATTTAGAAGTTTCATCTGGTCTTGTTGAAATATATAGTATCAGCATAATAATGGAAACGAGTCCCGTATTTTCTAATAATATTACCAAGGGGCAACATGTATATTGAAAACAGCCTGGAGTGCCTCAAGGATCTGTCCTAGGCCCTTTGCTATTTTCAATTTTTGACTCCAGGGCCCCTCACTGCCCAAAACAAGATATTCAATGGCCACCCCTCAGTATACGCTAATATATTTCTAGTATTTTGTGCTGTAATTATGACAAAGCTGTTCTTTTTTATCAAACTTAATGAACATGTTTACAAAATATACTAAATTAATTAACCACTATTCATTCTCTGATTTCAGGAGTTTTAATAAATAAACAAATAAAGGTTAATTAAATTTTAAAAAATTAATAATAAAGAATAAAAAAATAATAAATATGATTTCTAGATTTTTATATATTAATAATAATATATATAATAATTCATTTATTAATAGTCTTCTTCACCAGGTCTGCGGTCTGTCTTTCCAGAGACTGCATGCTGTTCAAAAGCACCAGCTTAAAAGGCATACACAAAACATAGCGCTTCTCTCAGAGCCGCGCCACAAAAAACAATGCTTTGCGTCTAACATATAAAGAGCTGTTGTGTTCAGGTCCAGTCTGGGTCACGTCCCAGTTCTGTCCCCACTGTCGCTACCCTACTGTTCTCTCCAACACAAAAAACTAAAAACCTACCGCTTCTGCCAGTGGCAGTTAATAATAAGTCTCTAATCTTTTGCCAAAAACATCTAACATAAAAACTTAGGAGACGTTAACCCCTGCTATTTTAGGATATAATCCTGAATTCCTGCACATATAAAATATTATATTGTAGGAAATTTACTCCTGCATTTAAAAGTGATTGCGGAATATTAGTAGCAAACATCTTGAGGCAAAAGCTTTGCTGAAGAATGAGGTAAAGACGAGATGATAATATGAGAATGGCGCCCCCTTCAGGACACAAAAAAATTATGTAGTCAGGCTTTTTTATCACAGCATTCTTCCACATACTGAACCACTGAGTCAACTGGCCATAAAACTAAGATAAACTCACGGAGAAGACTTCAGAAGACAACAACTAGGCTATTATCAAAGTTAATTGACGTTAAAGGTCACTAGCTCTCATAAATAGTTCATTTTACAGCTCAAGACCTGATTAGGGCCACAGTGACTCTTGACAGTTTATTTTACATTTCTCCAGTCAGAGTCTTTGCGAAAGTAAACAAGCCTGTGCCTGACGACACATAATAATCGGAGAATGATGACTAAAGCTGTTTTATTGCCATATCTCACTGCACACAGATCACTTATAAACACATTACGCTCCATAAATCAAAGGAAGCTGAGAGACGGGACTGATGTTTGAACAAGAGTGGACAAAAATTAATCCTGAATAGCTAAACTGATTCTCTTTAAAAGTACTTTTTTGGTAACACTTTATTTTATTACTAGAACGTTAGCCGTTTATTATTTGTAATTAAGCACATATTAATGCCTTATTCTACATCCCTAATCCTATACCTAGCCTTAACAACTACCTAACTCTGAAAATTAGGAATTTATTTATTTATAGGGAAAAATAGTTCATCGTGAATGGGTGTTCTCTATTCTGAAGTGTTCCCATAAATAATATAATAAAAAAGCTGCCATTACCATGTGGTGCATAAATGAAATGTTTCACTTTTACAGAGGTGTGTTTGAGTGATAGCTTGTGTTTGAAATGCCTGACACGCATCCCACATCTGGCCAGAACAAAGACCTCGACTAGTCAAGTTACAATATCCAGTAAAGCTTTTAAAAACAATATATCGCTTCAGGATACAACATGTTCACTGATCTGAAGATATTCTAGAAGAATGTAATACTCCCTTGGCCCTAGGTGACCTTTCCTCCTCAAGGAAAAGAATAAATTGTGAAGCAACTTGTAATAAAAGTAATGAACATTACAGGTAAGTCATAAAGTCAAAATGGTATGGTGTCTCCCCCACGACAAAGCCACAGAACCTAATGACACAACTTTACTAAACATTAGTCAACAATCCTGCAAAATCCAAATTGTTCGCACAAAAACTATTCCTATTTTTAGGTGAACTATCCCTTTAAGCATAGAAGTGTATCCTTGTTTTTCTCAGTACATTGCATATTCAGGTTTAATGTGTAACCTCTAGGTTTTTCGCCTCATTAGGCTTGATGTTCTTTCCTCAGTCAGCGACCAGAGGACTTTGCATACACTACAGTGCCATGTACAGAACATCCAGTGGACTGTGGAGGAAGTGGTTTGTGCTGAGGGTAAACGTGTCTATGAATAGCCACAACACAATACAGATCAGCTGTCATCACCAGCTGTGTGGTATTTATGCCAGTTATTGTGCCAATGTTCAATTGAGCTGATAAGGGCGCTGCTAAACCCTTCCGTGAGAAAAATCTCATCACATGATCAAAGTTCACAACATTTACAGTAACGTTCTGCTGCGATTTCATGACTGATGTGCAGGAGTGGTGTGGATTATAACTATGACCTCTGCAATCCCAGCATGCAACAGCCTGTTACCGGTCAATCACGAAAAAAAAGTTTCATATTCAAAGCTTACTAAGAGCAGCATGCGTGCTACTAATTGTAGGGATCATCCCACTGAAGCAGCCCAGGGTCTAGTGCACCACAGACTGCACTAGAAAGCACCCAGAACCAGTGACCTTCCCACACCAAACCCATGTGAGCAAACTTGCCAGCGTTTACTCATAATTATGGGTTGACGTGTTACACCTTTCTGAGGATTAACACTGCGCTCCCATCTGAACAAAAAGCACCTCTATTAAAGCCAGACTCCAGTAAAAAACGAGTATGGAAGTCCAAAAGCTCAGGTACAGTTTTGAGATTGTACCCGCTTGCTTATCTCGCATTTCAAGCAAGCAATTTTGAGCTTCTGTTGTATTTGATTTGATTGCTTCTGGTACATTATGTGAATGAAAGCCTTAATTGAATCTGTTTATTATACAAATCAATCAATATTGATTATTAATTTTGCACAATATTACTGTTTTTACTGGGGTTTTTCAATCAAATAAATGCAGGATTATGAACAGTAGCTCATGTTTAGTTTTGAGTTGAAGTTAATGATATTTGATGTTAATTAGACCGTAAACGATCCTGCAGCAGCAGAGCAAATGCTTGCATTGCATGATAATGTTTGGACATTTGCTTGCCTGAAGACATGTTTGTTGACTACTGAACAACTGCTAATCTAACAGGAGGGTTGGAGTTTGGTATTCTTCCATATGTCTGGCCGCGGAAGGCCTGTATGGCTGCCTTTGAACTGAATGAAGCAGGACTCAGCACAAGACTTTAAGTCTTTAAGAACAGAGAAATAAACACAAAAGGCCACTGTGGATAAACAGCGATTGCCGTTCTTCTCATTCCACAGCTGTGAGAAAACCGGAATGTGTCCCTCGGGCAAGGCCAGCATGTGAAACTAATTCATGAGACAGGGCCTCAACGCCTTCATATGGGCCAAACAAACAGCATAAAGCCCTGAGAGATACACAGTCACTTCTGCAGCATCACATCCCATATCCAGCGCAGCTAAAGCCACGTGATAATGCATTTCTAGAGCAATGCAGCAGGTGCTGTACATTATTGTTTATAATAGGAGAAATTTGGTTGTTGTTGTTGTTTTTTTGCATTGCACTCGCCTTCAGTTTACAGAAGTTTGATTTAACTGTAGCCTATATCTTAACTGTTTCATAATTCCGTGTAATATACATTTATTTGCAATATAGTTTTGTGTTTATCGTAGTATTACCTTGTTAGCTTTTAGCTAACATGCTAAGAAACAGCTAATGGGACTGGGAATGTCAACAGCTATCCCTTTAAGTACGTTGTAAATATTAGCACATAGTTATGGTAATTGTTCAGTGTTATGGGAAATGTCAGACATACTGCTATCAAAATATTGCACATATGCAGCGATTAACCCCTTACATACCACACAAACACCGCAGGACCCATGCCATTATGAGAGCTTTATCTTAATCAGGTTGGAGAGATCCATTAGCTCCAGGATGTTCTCAGACCAAACCTCCTCTCAGGCATGATTTAGAGGATAATTGTGTGATAAAGCCTTATGGTCAGAAAAGAGTTGGGATCACGCGACTGTGATGTGTATTGATCAGCACCATTAGGTCTCCAGCATTTAGGCTCAGATGTTGTAATTAAACTCTCTGGAGAGATCAGCTATGACGATACATCTTCCTGTGTATTACTGTCACAGAAAAGAAGAAAGGCAAATAAACAGAGCTCTATTAAAAGCCGAAAGTCCTCATTCCAGTAAAGAATCCTTCATTTGCAGCAGACAGAAGAGTATAAACGCGGATTTGCAATTGCTAAATGGGTCACCATATTGGAGGAGAGGCTTTCAAGAAGACATTAAATCTCTCTGTATCTACTTGTTCAGGAGTATCATGCTGTACTGCTGAGTCACTTCTCTCCACGACTGTAGAAGCATACTGTTCATCTTTCTTCCTCGGACCTTTTTCCGATAATTTTGCACAAAATTGCACCTAATTGAGTGTTTATGATAACTGACTTGCTGAATAAAACGTTCAGCGTAATGTGATCACTGATAACAATATTGCACACTGCAGTCTGTTTCACAAACTAACATAACACCAGTGATCATTATTCAGTGTTTAAGTGTTCTGAATATAGCAATGGTCTTAAATTTATATTCCATTTATTTACAGTGTTCAAAATGTAAAAAAGTCACAATTACTACATAGAACGATTAAAAACGCTGAAAGTAATAATTACCAATATAACCATAAATATACCATGAATTAATAATCAATTAATAAATGCTGAATGAATGAAATATTATTTCATGCCAGCTATTGCATTAATTTTCCTAAAATTGATTGATAATGGTTAACCCAAATGTTATGAATCAAAAAGCATGACTAATTAATGAATATTATTAACAACAATTATTTATTTTTAAAGATTACCACACATTACATTGTAGAACCCTACAAATTCCATTTTGTTTTCCCTCCAAATTCATTATTATTATTATTATTGTTGTTGTTGTTGTTGTTATTATTATTATTAAAAATATTTTCCCCAAATCTTTTTCTTCCATTTTAATATTTTTGTACTACATATTTCAGATAATGTAATATTAATAATCAAAAAGCGTTTAATTAAAAATTCATTCTTACAATAATTAGGTCCCATGACATGTTGTCTTTTTCTAGAATTTCAGTGCTATCTGTATTATTTATTTTAATATGATTTATGATATAATTAAAAATGTACAGCCAAAAATTGTTGATAAATCAAATGAAGTTTTAATAACAACAGGTTTCCATTTAATCAATAAAAAAAATGAGTGCACCGAGTACAGAGAATGGGAAAGATATTAATGATCACATTAAAATAGTCATAATTAGTGTGCTTTTTATAAAGTACACCGCCTTGAGGCTGTAGCAGGTCCCAGCACAGCATCTGCTGCATTGGGTGTGTTTCCTGCATGAGTGGAGGGGGCGGAGTCATGACTAACCACATGACCTCACTCTCTTTCACACACAGAGCTGAGCTGAGCTGTCTGGAGCAGGAGCAGGAGCAGGGAGCGGCTGCAGCCTGAACAAAGTCCCCATGACAACCGGACAGCACACTAACACAGAACTGTTACTCCACCAAGCTGCCCACCTATTTTCTGTCCTGTTGCAACTGTTTTCCATTCATAAGCAGAAACAGCTGGGAAATTCATCAGCAAGCCAGGCTTGATCAATAGCCAGAGCATTCTTGGCACAAACCGTTTGCCCTCAAAGACAGCAAGTCGCTGTGTTTAGTGTTGATAAGCACATTAAAGTTTTGAAGATTTAAATAAAATAATAAAGAAGAACCTGCACTAGTAGCTACTGACCTCGATGAGTTTTGGTGTGAGAATAAATGCTTCCAGCATGAACATTAATCTTGTGTTTTTTTGTTTGGGTCTGTGTTCGTTTCCTTTTAAATGTAAGTGTTGGCTAGTATTTGATTTTTGAAAGCATGCTGATTTGCCGGGAAGAGCATCTGCAGTTCCGTCGATGACATCATGTGGTGCACAGCTGCGGGCCGCTCCTCTGGGAAATGACATCAGACTCAGGAAAATGATTCAAAATGAGAAGGCTTTTTGACCTCTCTATGTTTAAGATTATTTTAATAATTGTATTGAAGTTAAATGATATCGTCCTGCGTTGCGTGACCAGCGCTGCATTATAAATATATAGAGAGGGGCTACCACGCAGTTAATCTGTATCACATAAATGATTATTTAGTGGTATGAAGGCAAAGTATAAATAAAGTACAATTATTTTGCTCTAAAATAGTAGACTAAGTGTTTCCCGTGTGCAGTATATCGAACAAAACAAATCAAAACAGTTATTAAGCATTAAATGAGATTAGCACGTAGTGATTTATACGTTAGGTCGATATTTCACCGTTGTGAGACTATGGCACTTTACACAAGATTTCTCTGCTGAAATTGTAACATCATGTTTAACACAGGATTACACGTGGATACACTTTAATATATATTGATTCTTAGAATTAATAATAAATATTAATTAATTAATACTACTGTGGACTAATGTGGAAAATACAAATCTGTTTCATTAACGCTGCATGCTGTTTCTCTGTTTTCAGTATGCAGTCATTTGTACGTTTTTCTTTTATATTACTTCCCTTATCATTACTACTCAGCCACTCGCAGACAAACAGAAAAACAAGCAGATAGCCAGGCTTTTGTTGTGATTGGCTGGTTGAGCAGCTCAGAAAAAAAAACAGTACAGTTGTGTCTGAATGCTAAGCTGAGATGAAGCAGGTGTAAGTCCATGACCATCTCTTATCTGAATGATGTGAGTGATTTCATCACGGCCTTGTGATGCCACCGATCTCTCAATCTCCTCACAACTCTTACATAACGCCTCTCTGGGGGAATTGGTTGAGCTGACAGCAAAGATTTGTGGCCGCTCCAGGGAAGCTGAATTCTTCTCTTTCCATCACGCAGAGAAAGAGCATTGACAGTGGCTGCATGTGAGGACTGAATTCGCTGGGACATGTGAGTGTTCAACTGACCAACAACCACCAGCATCCACAGCTAGGACCATCACAAGCACTGCAGGAAATCTGGGTTATCTGACCTAATCCCAACCAGTAATGCTGGATTGAAATCAGATATTTCGAACAAAATATGAACATTTTACGTCAACATAGCAATAATTCATGAATAAAAAACATTTATTATTACTTTCCAGATAAACGAGGGGGGGGGGCAGCATTTTATTATGAAAGAGTAATAAATACATGTGATTGGATGAGCCACAGTCTGAGCTAGCTGCTGCTGCTGCTGCCGAACACACACAGACAAGCCTGGGAGTAAGAGGAGGAGGAGGGGCTGATGGGAGGATGAACACAAAGACAATGACTGTGCACAAACACATGGATGGGATGGAGCCAGGATAAAATCACGATAACACAAGGCCTTGCACTCTGACAGGAATGAAGGCCAATGTTATTTTACCCTTCTTTTTCTCTTATACTCTTTTTATGATGAATATAAATAAAATGGTTGAATTTGTTTCATATTTGTCTAATAATTATTTTATATTTTATACGTGGTAGCTGTAGGGATGGGAGATATAATCAAAATCTTATCTAAAGATATAGCTAGTTTTAGTTCACATTAATGATATATATATCTCAATATAGGTTTTTTGATGCCATAGAAATCTCATAATTCTTGTCACCAGTGTCAATATCACAAATATGACTAATACTAGCCTATACAAAACGTAAAAAGCAACAAAATAAGAATAAGAAGTTAAATACAAGCAATAGGACAATCTACAGTAAAACAAATAAATAAGACATTGACATACATTGTATAAAGTAATCGAATGTCTAAAACCCTGCATAAATATCTTCCTATTAAAGTGACATAGTCAAGAGTATTTAGAGTAGGGCTGGGTATCGAGGTCGATACTTTTTACAGACCGAATTGCTTCGATACAACCCATTATCGAAAAACGTCTCATCGGTCAGTACCCAATTTCGATATCTAAAGGGGTGAATCTCATCAACGCCAGTGAGCCAATAAGACTGCAGCACTAGCCAGTGTGTTTGACCAGAAGTGTGTGAAATAGCCTCATGTTACTTAAATTATTTATCATTTCTGTCTCTACATTAAGTTGAGCTTTCTGTATCACACATGGTGCAGATTTGCCACAAACACACACACACACACACACACACATACAAAAACGTGCGCGTACCATACACACAAGTGAGCACACTCCTGCTTTCAATAGTATTTGTCAATATTTAACAACAAAAAAGATGAATTCTGTGTGTCTCTGTGTTAATGTATGGTGCAGATGCGCGGTTTTGTTTATTAGCATACAGTATTTCTAACTCTTGCGTCTTGAGGACATAAATACAGTAGGCTACATGAGTAACATCTCCAGAACTGCTCCGAGGGTTACTTCAAGAGCATTTGACCGTTTGATTGGAGTAAATCTATCGTCATATCATGTACACACTGAACTGTACAGGTACTCATAGCAAGTGTCAAAATAAAAGTTTGGGTTGGACATGGCAGCAGAAATATATGACTATTGTTCAAGAGAATGGGCTTAATAGGCTACTCCAACAATTATTAAAATAGTATTTCTTCAGTGTTTTAAACTGTAATATAAAATCCTCTTTATTTTCCAACAATATAATGAAAACTTCATTAATTAAAAGACAAATGTTTAATGCCTTAAAAAAATGTGAATACACAAAACTTTCAGAGGGGGAAAAGTTATAAGGATATTGTAGGAATAAATAATAATGCACTAGTGTAAAGGTTGGATAACAGATGTGTAAACTGAAAACTATTTGAACTTTTTAAAAACTAATTTGCACTGGATATATTTTTCCGTGCAGTGGCTCAGAAGAGGTTTTGAGTCTGTAGAAAAGTCAACAAGCTGAAAAAAAATGTTTTTGAGATAATGTAATTTTGTTCAAACTGATTTCATAAAATTGGTATCGAAAAAGATACCGTTCAGGAACCGGTTTCGAACTCAAGGTATCGGTATCACAATTTTTTTAACGATACCCAGCCCTAATTTAGAGCTTTTCTCTCTTTTGTTATTTGATTAACATGACTGACAGACACTGCTGTCACTTTAAGAGCTTCCTTGATCAAGAGTTTTCTTTCTCAGCTGTTTGCTTTTGCTTTAAGGGGAAAAAAAGCTTTTAAAGCGTTCCTAAACTTGGTTTATAGGCACTTCCCAAGTGTGGGAAGATGGTTGGCACTTGTGTTCACAAAGCCACGTTATAAGAAACCCGCAATTGATGAATTAATAAATATGCAACATAATTTTTTTTTATTTCAAGATGATCGCCTATTTAAGTTTAATTAGAAATCTATCTTAACATCTGGCAGTCTTTTATGACTATAATGATTTGTGGTTCAGTTCATCACACTGGAGACTTAAGGTCAACTCAAGCGCACTGCATTGTGGGATACAGTAGTTAAACACTGCACATTTTGGTGAACAGGGTGATGAGGATTATACAGAAACAGCCTATGTGCACAAGTGGCTTTTTATCCAAAGAAACAGAAATCAATTCATGAAAGCGCTAGGAGAACTAAATTATCTACACACAGCTGATCAGCATTAAAGCCTCTTTTCATCATGTTTTTGAAGTGAGATCATCTAAGGACTACAACATGAATATTACCAAAGGCGATATGAAGAAACCGACTCTTGGAGACCGTCTCATAAACAAGCAAACAGCCAGGGTTTAGAACAGATTTGGTTAAAAGAAATCCTAAAATATGAGGATAAAATCATTAATGATGTTTCCTAAGGCAAGCAACTTATACATGAGGTTAGAGAACAAACCCGTAACCATGTCTATTCATTCTGACATTTGTGCTCAAAGTAAGCCTGCATCAGGTGAAAAGTGAGACTGTGATCTGAAATCATCTCATATTGCTGCTGCTGCTAGGATATAAAACAGAAATCGTACTGAAACAGCAACTCTTATGTTAAACAGGGTGTGCTAAAATCACAAACTAACTAGCAGACGCATACATTGCGTGATTAACCTCAGGCTTTTACTTCATCAGTCAGTTAATCATGCAGGTTCTTAGTACTTTTTAAAGCGACCAGATTTTTTATTGCAGGTGATAAAACTGGTAAAAAAAAAAACACAGAACTACAATGACTGAGCAAGCCTTACTCTATAGAGCAGAATATAACAAGGATTGTGAGGGGGCCTCTTTTCATTGGGCCCAGAACACCCTAGCAACCGCATATCAATGCCCTGGCAACTGCTTCTAAAGAGGCACTAACATTTGTTCGGAAGGTAAATTAGAGCACTTATTACACAACAACTTTAACCCTCTGATGCCTACTCTATCATATTTAAAACGCAATATCACATTTGTTATGAGGATCTCAATGGTTTACATTACAATCATTTTTTCTTACTTTTGGCCATGTAAAGTGTAAGTGTTTTTCCCCCTCGAGTCTGAGCTCAATATATGCAATATATCATACTATATAAGCAATAAGATATTAGAATATTTTCTCAAAAAGTTACGTAAGCAATAAGGTACGAGAGGCTGTGCTTTATCATAATTAAATCACGGCTGAAGGACGTGGTTAGGCATGATGCGAAGCGGAGTAAACCCCTCAGCCGTGATTTATTCACGATACATCACTGCCTCAAGTACCTTATGGCTTTTATAAAACGGTTACCACATGATAAAAAAATAAAACCAAGATTATATGTAATGAAATATTACTTTTTAGAAGCAAGTTCGTTAAATCCAGTAAAAATAGTCCCTGACAGCAACAGTAAACTTCAAGAGAATATTCCTAACACGACTCTCATCTAATGGAGTTTAAATAAATACAGAGTATAGCGTATTATCCGCTCCATCATTTATTTTTTAACACCATATATGAATGTTTATTAGGTAGAGAAGGGTGTGGTCTCAAAATTTACGATAAAAGGTGCAACACAGCGCCAGCAGGGGTCACTTATTCTTCATTAAATAAATAACAGACATTTCATTTTGCCAAAATATATTCAGTTTTATGCTGTATTTATGTTGCTAAGGGTGTTGCTCAGTGATACACAGAAGCGTTGGGTGAAGCGATCATAGCCGTGCTGTATCATGTACAGCTACTGACCAATTAGAATCCAGGAACGAAACTAACCATTTTTTTATATTATTTATGTCAGGCTTTACAGAGTTGAAAATGCTGTAGCACTTCTAATACTCCAAAAAAAAATCTTCAAGGTGTTGTCAAACTGGAGCTAAAAAATATATCATAGTTTTAAATAATCCTGAATAAGTCAATTAGCTGATAACCTGACAAAAACATGACTTCAAATACTCTAATGGTTCAAATGGTTTTATTGTGTCACAGAGAAGGCAAACGTTATGTGATGTTGGGTCATGTGACCGTGCAGCCTTTGGCATTTGCTGTGCCAGTATCTGTGCCCCCGAGCCTCATCACAGGTGTGACATTACACATTCCATGCTAGCCAGCTATTTATGGACGTTACTTCAAAGTGTGCCAAGCGGAAAGACACACTTTCACACTTTACACACAAGCAGAAGAAGAAAGGCTATTAAGCAGCTCTAAAAATATTAATTTACTTTTCACTTTGTGTTGGTTTTGATAAGAACAACACCACAGACACCATTACACTTAGAGATGAATTCAAGTGTGTAATGTATTATATAACATTAGAGCTGATTCACATGGTGGGTAGCAATATTATTCTTTTGTTATTTATTTGAGCATAAATGTCTGCCATACTGGCCTTTTTTATTTGATATTTTCATTATCCTGCATTGATAAAACACCTCCACCATCTTTCTATCTCAGGGTTGCCAGATGTCAATACTTGTAAATGCCCCAATCAGACAAAGACATATTGTCTGCCCTGTGTTTTACTTTATCTTCCCAACCTGGTAAGCATTCACGTGCTCTCTCTGCACTGATGGCCTGAAAACAGTTTTGTGATCTTCAGCTCAAATGATTCAGTGACTTACAGAAAGTGTTTTTGTCACAAGGTCAATGTGCTACATCGCGATGCTCCGCCCCGCCACAGCAGCAGCAACCAGCTTGCGAAAAACACACTTAATCTATGGCGGTAAATCTATGCCATTAATAAGCGAGCGCACCACTGGCGCTGGCGAGCGCAGTAAATCATTTCCGCGAGAGGAAAACAGATGTACATGCGAAGAAACGTCTCAGGGTTATGAATATAACCCCAGTTCCTTGAAGGAACGAAACACTGAGTCAAAACGCTTTGGGAGCGCCTCCAGCGTGACCACGCTCTGAATCTGCTTTGCAATTAGTCCAAACGAGACACCACATGCGGGTGATGTCTTAGACCATGGTAAAAGGCATGTGCAAACACACTAATCTAGCCCCATGAATGAAGCCAGCGCTGGTAGAGATGCGGTGGGTGTGGCCAGAGACGCAGTGTCTCGTTCCTTCAAGGAACTGAGGTTATATTCATAACCCTGAGATGTTCCTTTTCAGGAACTCAACACTGCGTCAAAACGCTTTGGGAACGCAATACCCACGCCCCCAGACCCACAAGTCCCTGCCTAGTGTGGAGCTGCACAACTAAGGGCTTGTCCACACGGAGACGCGTTTCGCTGTATACATATACATTTTTTATCGTATTGGTGTTTCGTCAACATTGATCCGGCGTTTTAGGAGACTGAAATCGCTATTTTTTGAAACCGGGTCCCAAAGTGGATAAATCTGAAAACGATACCCTTGCGGTTTCGTGTGTACAGCTAATCCGTA
>JAUCMU010000014.1:12825-45053 GCA_032275025.1 Enteromius treurensis | reverse complement strand
CAGTCTATGCTGGCTGTGCACAGAGACTAGAAAGAGAGGCAAGAACAGTCTGCTGCTGACGACTCACAACCTTTAAGTAAGTTACCTTTTCTTATTAAAGGGATAGTTCACCCTAAAATAAAAAGTTTTGTCATTAATTACTCACCCTCATGTCGTTCCGAACCCATAAGAACTCCATTTATCTTTGGAACACAAAGTAAGATATCAGAGAGTCATCCGACCCTCCACAGACAGCAACACAACTGAAATGATCCTAGATCCAGAAATGTAGCAAAAACATCAGTATTACCTTTTTTTGCACAAATAAAACAAAAATAACAATTTACTCTTCACCTGTGAATTACTTCTTCTGCCATTTAGATGTATTTGAAGTAATAAGCATTGTTTACATTTGGGTGAAAGCATGCACATGTATGTAATCTGCCACTGTTTACGCCTAGATGAAAGTAATATTCTCTAAAATCCTGGAAGACGTAAGTCATAGGAGAAGAATTGTTGAGTATTTGATGTTATTTTTGTTTTATTTGCAAAAAAAGTATTCTGAAGTTGAAACTGAGGTTGATCCACTGATGGACTGTTTTACCAATGTTTTTACTATGTTTCTGGATCTGGGATCATTTCCGAGATGTTTGTTTGGCCTCCATGTGCTTGCATGCTTGTAAATCCAGTGCCATTATATAATAACATATACATATATATACATACATATATATATATATATATATATATATATTTAAAATTTGATTGAAACTGCCCATCTCTGTGAATGCCATAAATCTAATAATATATCTACATGCCTGATTCAATGTTCTTGTTTAAGCTCCTTTTTATAAGTTGGCCTTCCTATCCAGTCCTGATGTTTGATGGTAAACAAACGTGGCTTGCTGTCTTCATCAAAGGCTCGGCTTGAACTCTGAGTTCAACCCCCCACTGCGAGACTTCAGGAGGTGGTCTGGGCTGTATTCCAGATGAAACTGGACAAGTGTAAATGCATCAGGTTGTAAAGAGCACATATGTACATTTTACTTCTCTCAAATGTTAAAGGCTAAATGCAATGTGTTTAAGCGGTTTAAGAAAAAACACATTATTTTCCACATACTGTACATTATTGTTTCTCCTCTAAGCCCCGCCTTCAAAAATGGGTGGATTTGTACAAAGCGCATCGTTCTAAAAAAGTGAGGTGTGCTCTGATTGGTCAGCTATCCAGTGCATTGTGATTGGCCGAATACCACAATCATGTGGCAGAAATGTTACAATCCTTACCATAACGTGATGCTCTGTCCCGGCTCTGTGACACCAAAACAATTAAACACATTACAAACCAGGCATTTATTGATCCAGTGGAGACATAATTACTGATTATCATGACTTAGTCCCGTTCCCAATTCTACCCCTTACTCCTACACTTTCCAATTCTCAATGTCTCAATTCTCCTTTGATTGGAGGGGTAGGGTTAAGGGGAAGGGCTACTGTAGATAGCCCTCGAAACGAAGATTTTCTGGGACCTCACTTCAAACGAAGGGCTAAGAGAAATTTCCAACATGGCTGCTCACTCGAGCAAGCAGACCCATAAATGTAAGTAATTATTGCCATTAATAAGGATTTTTATGACAATTTTTCATTATATGTATATTACCATCAGTCTTGTGTTTGTCTTTACGGTGATGTTCTGTAAAGAAACGTTTGCAAAAAAAATCGCTAAAGTTTGCTAGCGGATAGCACTGATTGCACAATATTAGGAAATATATTTTTATGTTATATACCCGGTAACGCATTTTTTTGCTTACGCTTACGGCCGTATGTGTACATGTAAATGATCGGTGCTTACATTGGAGCATGTCCTCTGACGTAACGTTAGGAGCTAGTGACAATGGATGATGAAGTATAACAGTGTAGTAGTGGTGTCCCATTTCTTAGGGGGAAATTTTTAACCTTTCCATTTCATTTCAAGGGGCAAGGGGAAGCGGCGAGGGGTAGAAAATAGAATTGGGATTGGGCCTAAGAGATAGAACTATTGGCTGTTTGAGCGAAGCAGTTCTTTGAAATTCTACAATACTCACAATAATATGGTTTGCCCAGACAAAAAAGCATGTAATCACCAGAAACAGCTAATATTTCAAATCCTTCGGTTACTTTTGTTCTTTTGGTGTTCACCAACATGAGAACTTAATCGAGTAATAACAATATAGCCTTAAAACAGTCCACAGTTTAAAGCGTGTGGGTTCTGTGTAGACTACAGTATCTGCACAATTTCAAGAATTTTAAAAGAGCTTCTTATCATAATAGAAAAGAAAAATGAGAGACACTCCCACTCCAGAGTAAATCTTGAGCTTTCTTAGCCACACAATAACACAAGAGCTTCTGTCACTTCTGCTCTTCACCTGTCAGGACACCGCGGTCCTGTATGCAACAGGAACTGTGCCTGACCCCGAAGCAGCTTCCAGTCTCACATTCACAGCCCTATTTAAATGTGCGCATTTGGGTCATGTTTAAAAGTACAAGACCTTTTGAAAGAAACTTGATATAAGATAAAAACACTGGTTTACAACAACGCCACTAAAGAAAACCCTTCTGCTTGTGTGTTATTACCTTTAATACCCAGTTATCCAGGTATTGTACCACACGCTCTCGAAACCCAAAACAATGTAATGGGGTTGTGGGTGTGGGTGTGTGTGGGACACAGTAAACCAGCAGTAAATTCTTTGTATGTTATGCATACTTGGCCAATAAATACTGAATTGAATTGACTTTAAAAAAAAAAGCTGAAACATAAAAAATAAATAAATAAATTATTTCTTTATTATTATCTTCATTATACAATATTTTTAAAATTGCCTCATAATAGTACGTTTTTATTTGATAACACATTAAGTAATTTTTGTTTTATTTCTGCTACAGATTTATATTACAAAAAAATAATATTTTTGATACAAATACATGTTAAAATACATTGTTCTCCTCCCTTTCTTATATACGAACAAAGACTATTGAATACCCAAGACATGTCACTCGTATCGTTTTGCATGGGGGAATAAAATAATCACTGATTTGTAAAGTCAGTGCATCACTGCATCAGCAGAAGATTCCGGACTGCCACGGAAGTCTGTGGGTCTGTGGCAGAACAAAAAGAAGACGAAATACAAAGTTCCCCTCCCGGCCCGCCTCTGGGAGGTGAAGTGGTATCGTCCTCGCCACTTCCTGAGCAATTTCTTGCATCTACGGGGCCTCTGTCTTATGGCCTTTTCGTCGTCTTGTGGGAGGACTTGGAGGTTTGCGGAAGGCTCGACACACCAGCCTCGAACTGAGTCTCAGCCCGGGGCGGAGCAGGTATTGTCACCACAGGAGGACGCCCTCAGTGACCCGTGGTGGAAGATGAAGGATGTGCTAGATCGTCTCCGTGTGCTGCTAGACTGCCGAGAACTGCTTCGTGAAATCCTCGACAGTGTCGCCAAACAGGCTAACCATAGTCCGGAGAACGAAGTCAGTCGCCAGGCACATCTCCTGCATCAACCCAGGGTTGGAACCACCCTCGTGCAGCTCTTTTAGTGCCTTGGCCTGTTGTACCTGCATCGCTGTAGGCCTTAGCAGTCATGGTCCTACAGGTCTTGGATGGGAGCCTGAGACGATTCTTCCAGGTGGCGGCGTTTTTTTGTGGGCCCAAGTGCACTGCAACTGCTCTCTCTTCACCTGGGGTATGTGGCCATCAGCCATGACAGGGAATGATCGTGATGATCGTGTCGTCGACCCCACAGAGAACAACTTCAGTTTCCTCTTTGTTGCAGCACTTCAAAGCAGCAGACATAAACTCGCGGTTCCGAAGCAAAATCTGATGAGTGGTTGCACCTGTCACCTCTTTCTACCCTGATGAAGAGGAGTGTATCATAAATGTTTAACCACTTCCCAATTTTTATTGCCGTTTTCTCTTAAGCAGAGCGAATCAGGGCTCTAGGCAAGACCCCCAGTCTGTCGTCACAAAATAACTTGCAGTGACTGACAGACAGGGAACATTTATTACACAGTTGTTGTCAGATTTCATTAGTGATTTTTAAATCTTAAATTTAATCGTAAGCTTAGCGAACCGTTTAGGAAAATTTGATGTTTCCCCATTCAAAGGATAGGAGCTGCACTTGGAGGCGTTGCAAAGCTGGCCGCAGAGTGACATGACTAGTCTTAAAAAGAAACTTTAAAGGGTTAGTTTACCCACAAATGAAAGTCCTGTCATTAATTACTCACCTTCATGTCGTTCCAAACCCATAAGACCTTTGTTCATCTTTGGAACACAACTGAAACAATCCCAGGTCAAGAAAAGTAGTAAAAAAAGGGGGGGAAACAGTCCATGTGACATCAGTGGCTCAACTTCAGTTTTGCAATGCTAGGAATATACTTTTTTTGCACACAAAAAAACAAAAATAACATCATTTAACTCTACCATTCTTCTCCAATGACTTACGTCTTCCACCATTTTAGAGAGTATCACACATACGCAAGCTTTAACGTATTTGACATAATCAGCCTTGTTTACATCCAGGTGAAAGCATGCTCATGCGGTTGTTTACACCTAGAGGGAAGTGTTGTGATATTCTCTAAAATGGTGGAAGATGTAAGTCATTGGAGAAGAATGGTAGAGTTAAATAATGTTGTTTTTGTTTTCTGTGCGGGAAAAAAAGTATTGTCTAGCATCGCAAAACTGAAGTTGATCCACAGATGTCACATGGACTGTTTTACAGATGTTTTTACTACGTTTCGGGATCTGGGATTATTTGAGTTGTGTTGCTGTCTATAGAGGGTCTGATAGCTCTCTGATATCATAAAAAAAGAATTTAAAAAAATCCCTTTAATTTATGAGTAACTCATAGTTTCACTGCATCTTCCCCAGCACTGAGCCCTCCCTACACACTCAGTCCTGCATAACATACATTCAGCATGAGGCTTTACTATAGGGCTAAAGACAGACATTTAGAATAAGAGAAGCAAGAGGCAGACGGTCCGTGAGAAGATCTTTTGTTCTGAGAACAGCTCCAGCAGTGTTACTGTATAACTCTACAGAGATGGACGTCACTTCCAGGAATGTTTCCACCAAACATCAATTTTCTCATTGTCCATAGTTCCCACTCTCTTGAGAAGTCCAAACTGCCTGAATAGACTACTGACAAGCAGTGTGAAGAGCACAATAGACATGGACGGCTTTTAATATTGTTATTGAATGTTATGGATCTGTACTTTATAAAAAGTGCAGCTCGCTTCACACTTCCAGGCATGGAATAATCTGGTGATGATTCTAGAGGAAGGACATTCAGAGCGTCACAGTTTCCAGTGCATTTAAAGGCACTGTCACATGGTTAAAAAAGCCATTCTTACAGGAAGAACTAAAACCGGATTCAATATGAGGCAGTATGTGTCATTAACTTACTCAACAGAGAATAAAGTAGAATGTTTACCTCAAAGGAAATGCTTATCTTTAATATATATCTAAAGTTTATCATTTTATTGACTAAACTGTAGTAAGAGGTCAAGTAGATTCCTTGTTACTCTCCCTTAAAGTAAAAAGATCCCTTTCAGACAGTGTTGAAAACACACACTTCTTTACAGACGTAACATGAACTAAATCACATGACACACAGGTGCAGTGCTATATATTGAGTATGCACTGAGAACATCACCCCGCTTTTGATGGGATGACTTGTGTTGTGACTCTAAGGTTTTAAACCTAAGCAGAAAATGATTCATTCTGTGAATCAGTTCAAACTGTTCATTTTAATGAACTAATTCAAAAAGTGATTTATTCCCGTCATAATTTAAAAAACATTCCCAGAGAGTATTTCCATGCATTACAACGTCTTATTATATGTTGCATTGAAAATATATATATTTAATGTCTCTTTTGGATTTTTGTTTTGTGTGTGACTGTGGAATCATTAATAAAATCATTCTTTCAGTAATTTATAAGTTTGGAAAACACTGAGGTATATTCTTTACACCTTAATTATTTTCTAACTGTGCTTGTTGGCACCCGGGCATGTTTATAGTGACCAATAAACCAGCTCTGATAACCTCTGGCCTCAAGTCAAACACTCCTGACACCCAGAACAAAAGAGACATGGCCTACACCTAGACTGATTCCAGAAAATCAGGAATGTTTGGGTGTTTTCAACTGTGTGCATGAACCCACTGAAGCAATTTAAACTTCATTTTTCAAAACAATCATATACGCATGGCTTCTGATTAATGTTCTGCCACCATGGTTTTATGCACTTAATGTTAACAATGATGTAGCATGCTCTGAAGAAAATCAACAAATCTAAGATAATAAATATAAGAACTTATATATCAAGCATATTGCCTTGAGAAAGCAAAAATTACAGAAACAGAGTGACCCTTCATCATATGACTGCAGCAGCATCACACACACACACACACACACACACTATTGAGCTTTTCCACAGCTGACTGTTAGCTTATAATATTCAACAGTTGATCTGCTGCTCTGCTTAAACTACAAATCACCAAATACACCACGCCAGCTTCACCTGAATTCTCTACACTCGTTCAATGGGAATAAATGTATTTCCATACATATTTCCTAGACATGCATGTTGCAGAGACAGAGGCTGACTGGCGGGATGATGCTGAGAAGAAAATAACATCCCTAAGCCAGGACTAATGATCTAAATGGCTGGAGGCCACTGTAAGTGCATGAGAGGGGATGAATTTAGAGCAGTCACGATGGATGGGACAACACCACACTCGGAGTAGACTACCAATCAAATCAGAATTTTACAATGGGCTTAAATAACAACCATCTCATAAAATATTAAATAATATACACGCTCTGTCAGATAAGCACAAATGAAGGGGTTCTGTCTTATTGTAACAAATGTGTTAAATCTGGCACATCAGGTCTACTATTAAGTGAACGACTTCTGTTAGTGAAACGATGTATGTTTTATGCAGGCATAAATCACGCTGATGCTATGACACCGTTAACCGTCTCGCTGCCGAAGCAAAAATGAATTCAACAAGCGGCCGAACCGGATTCATTCTTTACCTTTATATTTCTCGAGCACGTCCTCGTACGCCTGGAGATACTCCAATTCGTCTGCGAGCATATACGGAGCCGGTCCGTAGCGGGCCATTTGCGGAGCGGTCGAGGCTGGTCATTTACCGGCCGCGCTGGCGAAATGAAGCCTGACCGATCACCGCCTCTGCTCCGTTACTGGCGACGCCCTGCGTCCCCTCCCAGATCCGTCAACCGGCCAATGAGCGCAACTTCCTCTGCCGCTTCAGCCGTGCATCTCAACCGTGCGCCGGTGAGAGGTGATCCGCGACTGTCCTTCTCTGTATCCCAGCAAACGCCAATAGATTCTTTAAACTAATACCAGTTTTCACGGTATGCCGTTGCGCGTGCTTATTTTACTCTGCAACTCTGACACTGTTCATGTGTGGTCAGCACTCATCTAGAATGCTATTTATATATATCAAATGTCAGACTACATGAAAGGGATAATGTGTCATGCACAGTCATCCTCTATTTTAGAGGCGCACGCTGGTGGTCAGTCCTGCCATGTGTCTGCGTGCGTGCTCTCCATGGTCCTAAAACCGGAGGATTCCCGTCCGCGCGCGCGCGCCACGCTCTTCACAACTCTCTTCAACAGGACAAACAACATCTTTCCAAGCAGATGCCGACCAATGTCAGAGTTTATAATACTAAACACCATGCAGCTCAGCTTTATATTAATATTTGTTTGTTTGTTTCAATGCTTTACAAGTTATTTTATTTGTAGGGTGAAGAGTAACGTGTTATTATTGTTCTATAAAAGGAAAACAATTCATCATTGAAATAAATGTAGGTTATTTGTATGATATGTATTAATTAGTGCTGGGCAACGATCAATCGCAATTAATTGCATTAAAAATCAAAAAGTTTTTTTGTACTCAATATATATATATATGTGTGTGTGTGTGTACTGTGTATATTTATTATGTAAAATGAAAAAAATACATGTCTATATATTAAATGATATGTACATAAATATACATTATTACATAGGCCTATAGATTATTATATGATATTGTATATTAAATATGTAAATTCATGTAAATATTTTCTAAATATATACTGTAGGCTATGTGTGTGTCTTTATGTAGACATGCAATTAATTATTACCCAGCACTAACCTGTGCCTATAAGCTACTAGTATGTATAATGTATAGGTAAATATTTTGAAATGATACCACCCCAGTCACAGTGTTTCTTCTAAATCTGTGTATACAGGCTATTAGGATAGATAGATAGATAGATAGATAGATAGATAGATAGATAGATAGATAGATAGATTATTATGGCATATCATGCTGCCATCTGGTTCTCATGCTTAATGGGTCATAATGCTACAGAAGCCTAAGAAGGAACGTCCTTTCATTCCAGAGCAGAAAACATGCCCATTACAGACTGCTGATTCAGCCTTGAGCTTTTAAAAACAAGCCTGACTCCCAGCTACCAAAACAGTTTCAATGTGAATCAGAGGCAACGCAGTGCTTTCTCTTTTTCTTTTGACCATGACAGAGATGATGGTGATGATGACCTGCAGATTTTAAGCATATGAAAGGATCAAGTGTTTCCAGTGCAAGACATTTAAAGCACATGACGTCAGCCATCAAACAACTTTCTTAAAACCCAAATTCCCTCGAACAAAGTGAATTCGTCATCTTTTATCATTTCTCCAAGTCTGTATTTACACGTGTAGTTCACCGAGTGGTGACAGGCCTCGCCACTTTCTCTGTAAAAGCCTGATGAATGGACGTGCATGGCTGCAGTGAGACTGGGAGATGTTTTGGATTCCTACCTGCGATTCTGAGCACCGCTCTCTCGGCAGGATCCAACACGGATCCTCCCTGGATCTTCCGCTTCGAGCGCTCATGTCTGGGTAAATTCCACGGTAACGTGTCCCCCGGTGCCGGCGACACCGACCCAGATTTCAGGCTGTACTCTTCATCATCGGAGAAATCCGCCGATGAAGACATAGAACAGCGCAGGGACGCGTTCCCAGACCCGGAGCTCTGTGTGAAGAGACAATAGAAAGGCAATAAATCGCGTATTCAGCACAGGAGCGCAAACAAGCCCAGCGCCGCGAGCGAAAGCGACACGGTTATCTCACCATCGCTGCCCTCACGACAGACCCCGATTAAAAGACGCATCTGCTGTTTGCAAATCAGACTCAAACGATCAGAGATCGACGATAAAACAAAACCCTCATCAGGATAAATCGCATGTGGCTCCCCCGCTAGGACAAGGCAACACTCACCGCGGTGTACATCTCTAAAGGATGGGGCAGAGATCCTACTTCCACTTGTCATTTACATACGGCGATGTCATTTTGGATTGAACCACACCCTTGTGGCGGTAAATCCGTCGCGTCTCGCCCGGTTTGATCCAAAGAATGAAATGGTGCGAAATCCCCCAGAGACACAGAGAGAGAGCGTGAAAGAGAGCATACAAACCCACGGCGTCACTGACGCGCGCACACTAGAACCACGGACAGAAGCCAAAGAAAGCTCTGCTGAGGTCTCCGTCTGCTGCGGTGCTACAGCGCCATCCCTGGAGCTCCTCACCATACTCCACTTACTGCTCTTTCACTTTCTCAGCTAACCACAAAACCAGTTCAGAGATAATCTGAAAGATGAATAAATAAGCTTTCCATGGATGAATGGTTTGTTAGGACAGGGCAATATTTGGCCGAGATATAACTGGAATCTGAGGGTGCAGAAAAATCTAAATATTGAGTAATTTATATTTATAAAATATAAGTTATTTGCGATGCATATTACTAATCACAAATTGCGTTTATATATATTTGCGGTAGTACAATTACTAAAAATCTTCATGGAAGTTAATATCCTAATGATATTTGGCATAAAAGAAAAAATCAAGATAATTTTGACTCATACAATGCACTGTTGGCTATACTGCTAGAAATATATCTGTAAGCTGATGACTGGTTTTGTGCTCCAGGGTCACTCTTCATTAGAAATTCTGAATAAATTAAAAAAAATTCCCTGTTGCATGCAACAGTATATAGATCTGAAAAAAATGTAAGAGAAAAATGTATAGCTCTTTAATTGAAAACAAAATCTTTCTACAGCATAACAATATGTGTCCTAGTACAGTATATTCTGAGACCAGGGCAAGCTATTGCATCTTTCATATCCTCTTAAACAGTGTTGGAAAGGTTACTTTGGACATGTAACAGATTACAGATTATAACTTACCCTGTCTAAAATGTAATAAGTGGAACTATTTCAAGTATATTATTAAAGTTATTAAACATTACATTTGAATACGTTTTGATCACTTTTTCTAAATTTCTAATGTTTTCAATAAAAAATAACGTTCTCTGAGCTCACATACAGATTTAAAACCACAGCATCATATCTAACAATGCCTTTGGAAAAAAAAAACAAAGTGGTTGCAATTTATTGAAAGGGGTCAGTGTTACAGTGTAATTAATAATATTAATTAACTACATGCATGTACTATAGGTTTAGGGTCAGAATTAGGGGTTGTCTGGGATACTCGCATGTAACTCTGAATAATTTATTGTTAATATAATCCATCTAACGTGTATGGACACCTTAAAATAAAGTGTTACCAAATCAGTTAATATTATATAATACATATACATACACCCAATTAGGAAATATAACAGTTATGGAATAAGCATGTGTTCAAACTCCTGAAACATTGATGTTTTATATTTTAGAGCAGTCACTGCAATTTATGAAAGAAATCAATTAAATCTGTATGTGGGTGTGTGAACAAACTTCTGATGTGTTACAGTTTTTCATACGTAACTGTAAGTTAATTGCACATTATTTTCTCAGAAACTGTAATTGATTTCAATAACATTTGTAATTACTTCCCAACACTGCTCTTAAACGAAAAATAGGGAGCGAAAGGGAGCTTTCACTGCATTGCAACAGAAGAACAATTTCTGGCTCTTCTTAAAATAGGTGTTTTTATTATATTATTTTAACGAAAAAGCGTCAGGGTAAAGTCATTGTGTAAATGTTTCTTGTTAAGTGTAATAATGTGTCAAGCTGGTTTTGCAGAGTAATCAAAACATTGATTTGTTTGAATACACTTAAACATATTCATGGAGGTCAAACGCCTGCTGACTCTCCCTGGTCCCTTTAAACCTTAAGTATGACAACCATGTCAAAGCATGAATGTGAGTTAACAGCTGCGAGGCAAGGGCTCATCCGTTAGCCTGAGAACACGTGCTCCAGCAGGGATCGGAAGAAAGAGACACAGTATGATAAAATATTCAAAACAGTACGATACCGATATGCTTGTTTACACGTTTCAAAAACACACTGCTTGGATTATGCATAACTTTAAAAACATGACACGACTACTCAGTTCTGTATTATCTGTTTCAGCACAATGATGCTTCTGTTCTGGATTCAATAAAAAACACAGCATATAATATTCATGCAAGACTTGTTTAACACACTCAAATGCGAATTAATTACGCCTTTGCTCAATACATAAAAATCTTACACTGCTGGTGAATATGCATCCCTTTCTTAATCTGATGTACATAAATAAACCTAAAATCTTGTATGTACTACACAGAGCAAAACTTTGTAATGCTGAGCATTCAGATGTATTCTTATTGATTGTGCCTCCAACAAGAAGATCAAGTTCTGGTGTAAGGTCATACATCACAAGCAGCTGTACAGTATTGTTTCTGGGATATTTTTAGAAAATGCTACAGTAGATACTGTCAGTGCCTCTCTCTCACCAATGCAGTGAGATGCTGTTATCGATCGAACAAAGAGTGCACAGTAAAGTTGAGATGGGCACCGCACTGTTCTAGCATCTGTAGAGTACGTATAGAGGTTTAAAATGGAGGGCCAGTTTCAAAGGAAGGAAGAAGAAAGCCGAATCCGCATATGCACAATCACTCTCCTCCACATCCTGTTATTCTGAGTATAAATATCACTTACAAAGGGCTTTTGATCACCTTCCTGCCTTTCATAAGAGTCTGGTCAGTCGAAAGTTAACAGCGCCCACTATTTGAATCAATTAAGTTTCTTTTTTTTTCTTCTTTTTTTTGTTTGCATTATGTCCCTAAGATGCCCACATGCCTAATATTACAGTGTTACAAAAATGACAACACAGATATTGTAATTCACACATGGTTTAGAGAAGAAAATCGTTTTTTTTCCAAGAACAAATCTTGAGGAGGATCTTGGATCACCTTCACCTTCCCAGGTTTTAACGATTGCTCAATCATTGAGGTGTTTTATCAGTGACTGAGAAACACAAACTGACTTGGCAACGTAAAGTCAATATTAAACAGCACTACCAACCCTCTTCTGGAATCTCATGTATTTGTGAGCAAATTAAATCTGCTATGTTTTTGGTTTTCTGACATTTTTGGATAACAAATAATCTGAAGTGAATGAAAAAATGTTGGGCGTTTTAATGTCAACCAAAAATTTAAGTCGACACAGATCACTGATATTGTGCAAAGGCATAGCCTTTTTTTTTTTTTTTTTTTTTTTTTTTTTTAAATCATAAATAAAGCATAATGGCTTTAATGGCGTTATTATATTTTTATTTCAGATTGATTTTAGCTTGGATCCGTTATTATATTTTACTTCATATTTTTTATTAGACCTAAAAAAAGGTTTTTAATTTGTTACAGCACTATTATGGTAAAGACGTCTGAAGTTATTTAGGGCAACATCGCTGGACAGAGAGTGATGTGGCTCAAGATATCTTTACCATTAGCGCTAAAAGAAGTCAATGGTCTATGCTTACAGATCATTTTTAAAGAAAAAATGTTAGTCCCCCAAAGAACCTTTGAGAAAACAATTCTTAAAAGGGCCTTTGTTTTTCTTAGAGTGAAGAACTTTCTTAAAAATATAAAGGAACATTTTGCACCACGAAGAACCTTTTAGTGAAATGAAGGTTCTTCGTGGAACAGTTTAGAGGCTTTATTTTTTTCCCAAGAGTGAATGCCTCTTAGATGAGGATATACCTACTGGTTTGCGTGTTGGCGTGAGCTGCACGGAGTGATAGAAGTCTGGCTGGACTCTCTTTTTCACTCTGCGCTTCCTCAGGCTCGAGTCCGGCTCGCTCTCGACGAGCGGCTTCTCTTCAAAAACGCGCGCGCGTGCGCTTCTCCTCGCGTGACGTGGACTGTGACGGCATACCTGTCAAACAATGACCAGAATATCATCGCAGAACAAAAACTGCCAAATGCTGGAAATTATAGCAATTGTCCCTATCCTAAAAGAATAGCACTTGCCATCTCCGTCTATCTTTAGGTGTTTATTAGTTTTCAAAAATGCACTTCTTGGTAGCATACACTATTTATATAAAAGTAGTCCTTTCTGAATTATTTATCAGCTACACATGCGCATTGCGCATTTCACGCAGTTGCTTAGGATGCTATTTCTTCACCAAGATGAAAGTAACTCAGTAGCTGTCAAACAAAGCTGAACATTACGCAAAGGTTTCTTAAGAATGTCATTATTTTGGATGATTTGCTCTACTTTTCTATGACCTTGACAGACAGAGCAAGAGAAAGAGATTTACCTCTGAGCGAAAATGATGCGGCCGGAAACCAGCTTCTAGAACAAATGGGAATGATTGAAACAAACCCCACATGCATTCAGTCATATTGTGTCTTAGAGATGCTCTTTGTCTGGTCTTGAAATAAAGAACACTTTATTAAAACACACAACGAGAACAGCAGAAGATGAAAAACGAAGCATCGCTCTCGCGCTGGCATGCAGCGCTCAGGCGCTTTGATGAGCGTGTCGTTTTTTTACAGAAGAATGAATGAAGACGTCTAATAAATACCGTGCAGCATGCGTGTTACCGCAATGACATCATACAGAAACACATATATAGGTTGGACATAATGCGACGCGTCTGTCTACTCACCACGACTCCTCGAGCGCCGCGTAAGCACGGATTTTATGGGAATTTTCTCATCACGGAGCTTCCGATGCCAGCAGCTGAGAAATAGGATCGTGGCGACAGTTCCTACCAAAAGCAATATAAGCAATAGCACACACTGAATACTTAAGGGTCTCAATAAGACCAAAAAAGCCGCAGCAATCATTGCGATGTAGGACAGCCACTCCTACACGTATGCCTTCCTCTCCTTATGTAAATACTATGAGCGGCTATTTCATGCTGTAATGCCTCACTTGTAGGTCTCCGACATATAATCTATCTCATGGTGTCTGGACTTCAGTAATGGCCCACAACAAGCCATGACTCAGCAGGAGCCCCTGTTTTCAGAGCTCGTGCAGGGCAGCGCCAGCATCAGCAGCATCTCATCTGAGCTAAGCATCTATAGCGCGTCTGCGCGCGTCCGCGTGCGCTTTCCCCGTGATGCGCCTCTGAGCATAAACACTGACCGTAGCCTGAGCTCTTTATAAAGCTTCACGTAGACTTCGTTCCGTTCATTTTGGGACGCCTTAAAAGTAGGTTTATGACTTGCAATCAGAATCAGATTTAGTAGCAGAGCCCACCAGACTTAGTAGAAATATGCAGATAGATAGGTTATTTACAGTTAACTTGTCACAATAATGCAGTGAGCACATGATAACCTATTTAACATTTAGGCCTACAGGGTAATAACAACAGCAAGTAAAATAAAAACGAATAAAACTGAAATATATAAACCAATAGAGTGAGCGAACATAACTAGTAATATTCATATGCCTAGAATAGCTATAAAAGTAAAAATACACAAACATTTATCATGCAGGGATGCTTGCATAAAGGCTACTTGTGCCAATAATATTTTACTGTAAAACATAGGCCCTAAATGAATAATATAAGCTAATGCTACTTTCACTGTAGTTAAAACAAGCATAACAAGTACAGCTTTCGTGTGTAAAAATGTACACCTGTTGTCTTGTAATAACAATTAATAATATATGTTAAATTAAAATTGCTTGTAAAGCCCACAGTGTTCAGTGCAGTGAACAACGATCATATGATTTAAGAATGAGTCTTAGAAAAAATCAAGATATTTGTAGTATTTTGTAGAAAATAAAAAAACACAGTAGGGTAGTATATTATTATTATTAATAAAATAACGGTCAAATAAAAATAAATAAATAAATGTACTCGGTGAAGAACGACTTTTATTTTGACGAGCTCGCTTCCTGTGATGTTAGAGTTGATGCCCGCTTCCTGCGTGCTCAGTTTGGTAATGGTTTGCTAACTTTTACGCGAATTAGCATTAGATTTTGCGATTTTATCTCGGAGGTGAAATGTTTGGAAGCGTTGTCGTTACAGAAGGTCTTCCGAGACCGTCTGTTTGCTGTGACTTTCCCTCTTTTTTTCCTGTCGACGAGTTGTTGACATTCGTGCAAGCTGTTTGCAAGATTTATTAACGTTACCTCCTTTGATTTACTCTAAAACGCGATCACTGTATCCACATTCAATACCTTTAAATGCTGGTTAAAATGTTACAGCTTCTGCAGTTAGTTTTGAAATCGTCTCTGCGTGCAATACTTCATTTAACACGGCTGTCTTTTAATTGGCAGTGATTACTGTGATGCTCCACAGAGGACAGATGTGATGTCTGCCTCTACAGTCACTGAGGACGTGGAGGATGAGGTGGAGTTTGTGTCTGTAAGTGTGCCTACAGTGTCACAGCCTTGATTTCTAATTTGAGTTATTAGGACAGTTGTTTGGATCTAGGTCTTCACTCTTGGGAACTGGATTGAGCCTGTGTAATATAGCAGATCTGATTAAATCACATTAAAACACTGCGTTTCAGGAGGGTCCTCTCAGACCGGTGTTGGAATGCATAGACCTGCTGAGTGACGGAGAGGATGAGGGTGGCATGTCTGCCCCACACACCGTGAGTTTCCTTAAACACTGTCTAGAAGAGGATAAAAAGTGTAGGCATCGTTTACTAACCATCGTGTGGCAGAATGTCCAAGCTGCTCTTTTCTATTGTGATTCACACAGCCAGACTCCAAAAAGGTCACCTGAAGCCGTGCGATGGCTTTATGTGAGGAACAGGCTAATATTTAAGTAACTCCTGCTAAAACAAAACTACACCAAGAGCATCCTAAGTAAAGCGCTTTGGATGAAAGCATCTACCAAATGCACGAATGCCATTAAAATAGGGGTCTTACATTTCCATTTGCATCACGATTGGTCAAAACCATGGAAGGTCAAATGATTTTTGGCACGAGTCATGTCAGACTAATAGCGGATGCCTTATAGTGCACGGGTCACATCTTTTATGATACTGTAGTGTTTATTGGGAGGCAGAGTAGAAGTACAAAAGGGAAACCTCAGGAAACCTAAAGAGTGTGAAAACCTCACCAGTTTTCACACTCCTTAGTTTCCACGCTCCGTAAGACACACCTCCCCCACCCCATAGAAACGCCTTGTAGTGTGACGGATGTCTGCCAGGTGTAAATGTGGATGCAAATGGAGGCTTTGGAGTCAAGGACTGTCCTGCTTCGTTGCATGAAAAAATAACTTTCACAATCTTCAAATATATTTAGAATTGTATGAATATATATATATATATATATATATATATATTTAATTTTTGGGTGGACTATTTATTGTATATTATTAACATGCATAAGCTACACGAGATTCTTTGAATGTTCTTGTTGTGCTTTAAATGCAATGCTCAGGTCGAGGAGCAGGTTGACCAGCAGAGGGCTCACGCTATGTCCACACTGGACAGACTGGCACGGCAAGTGGCTGTGGAAAAACTGGAGAGGCTTGAAAAGTGCAAAGCTTTTAAGGTTTGATTTATAGAATTAAAAAAGAAAATGCATGTACTGCCGGTTTAAAGAATCGTTCCTCCAAAAGTGAAAACTTGCCAAATAAGTGTTTCTTCATGAGAGCAGATGCTGTAGCATTCCATCAGCGTCTCGGTAATGGGGGCTCCCATTCACTGCAGGGCATCCATTGCTGAGACGCTGATGGAATTATACATTTTTACAAATCTGTTTCCACTGAGAAAGACAACTTGGATGTAAATGTTCAGCAAGTGTACAATTTTGGGTGAAGTATTCTCTGTAAAGCTTCTGAGTAACAGTCTGTATTGTATAAAGGCCTATAGAAATGAAGGTGTCTTGCAGTGCATGTTCAGGGTAGATGACAGTGATGCTTTTTTATCATTTTTTTTTTTGAAGGAGAAAATGATTTCACAGCAAGCACATGGGCGGCAGGAGCTGTCGGTGAGCCATGGTAATAGTGGCAGTAGTGATGCCAAGCGCTGTGTGGATATTTGGCTAAAAATGCCAGGTCTGTAATGTTGTTTTAACTTGAATATTTCCACTAATAGTGCATGTGTGTACGGTTGCTTCTTCTGCTGACTTTCTCTGTATTGCTCAGGGTTACAGCCCGGCACCGTGAACTCGTCCAGCTCGCTGTGGAGACGCAGATCGGCCCCGGCTGCAGCAAGAAGTTCTCCTCAAACCTGCCCAGTCATAAACTGCGGCAGACTCTATGACAATGCTCCTTTGCTCGAGGGTCACCTCAAAAGGTACTTGGTACAAGTTGAGAAATCGCTCTGAATTTTTCTGTTTGACCAAATGTAACTTTGTATGGTCAGGTTCGATCATTCACCCTGTGATCCCACCATTACCCTGAGAGGCAGCCCCTCTGCTTTCTATGCCTGTGTGGCCTGTGGCCGCTCCTTTCACTCCAAACGAACATGGAAGGACCACGTGGAATCGAAGGTTTTCATTTTCATCAATATTTTCATCTTTATGATCGTTGATGTTATAAAGGACACACTGGATGCATTCCCAAACAAATTGTTAAAGGAATGGTTCTCACAGAAATGAAAACTTGCTGAAAATGCACTCAACCTTAGTTCATCCAAAATAGATGAGTTAGTTTCTCTGTCAGAAAGGATTTGGAGAAATACCAAAGAGTGTGAAAAAGCACCACTTACAACCAAAAACAGTTCTAAAAAAGAGGCCAAGCACAACCGAGGTAAAATGAAGAGCTAAGGAGCTGTCTGAAATGATCAGGGTTCTCCAACCCTGCTCCTGAAGAGCTGGCTTTCTGCAGACTTAAGTTTTAGCCCTGCTTCAACACACTCGTCTGTAATTAAGCAGCCCTCAACACCTCGATTAGTGTGTTTAGGGAGAAAGCTGAACTATGGAGTATGGTAGCACTCCAGGAGAACCCTCTTAAAGACTTCTGTTGATAGTGTTTTGCTACTACACTCAAAATAGCCAACAACCAAACAGCCAGGCACAGGAAAATTAGGTATCATTCAATTCAGTATGCCCATTCGAAGTTATATACAGAAATGTAATTTTTTGTATATATATATATTTTGACTAGTTGGAGGCACTGTGCTGAAACGACTCATGTGCCCCCAGGTCATGCTTATTATAACACACACCAAATTTGGTTAGAATCCGCTAAAGCAAAGGTGCCCAATCCTGCTTCTCCAATCGACTGTTGGAGTCCAGCTCCAACTCTAATCAAACACACCTGCTTTTAATTTGTGTGTGTTTGATTAGAGATGGAGCAGGATTGGGCACCCCTGTGCCCATATTGACGCAATGTCTGGAGATGATCTGAGACAGTTTTGGTGAAAATATGACAAACCGTCTAGACGAGTTAGAAAAAGTAGATTTTTCACAAAATGTAAAATTGAAATCCTGTTTTGGTGTGTGTTCAACTCTGTATGCGCCAAGGAATCAGAGGGCAAAAATAATTGACTTCCAGACCTTTAAAAGTTATCAGCGGAAATATGACTGCAAATTTGACCTGTTGGTGGCACTGAAGAGCTTGGGTGGACGCCCCAGATTTGCCCCAAATTCATAACCTTCCCACAAAGGGTTTTATGGGCAGGCATAGACTTCCAGAGCAGTAGAAACCTAAAGTATACAATAGGTGCCTGTGGCGAGTCAACAGTATTGACCTTTTCCCTGGACAAAGTGGTATTATGGATTATAGACTGATATTTTGATAATGAAGTGGAAGCACTTTAATACAGGTTTCTTAAAAACACACAGCTTATACCTTCACAAGACGTTCACGAGAGAAGCTAAATTTCTCCCAATCTGCTGTTTTGGATGACCTGAAGATGATTTGCCTTTTTATTTTTGGTTGAGGTTAAGACCAGAACTAAGATAAAACACTTTATCCTAAAAGATCTTGAGTTAAATTCGACCACTCTGAGTGTTACTTCATTGTTTTATTATGGAAATGATATGAGAAGGAAGAAGTGTCGCGTAAGCCTTGTGTTTGATGTCATCTGTAGGTGTCTTCCCCTGAAACCGATGGCCACAGCAGGTCCCAGAGCTATCAGCTGATTGTATGCTTCGCGTGTCCTGCCTGTTACCTCCTCTTCAACACCAAGGACGAATGCCTGGAGCACATAGCTGCAAGAAAACACTTCACTCAGTCCATCACTCTCTGGGGTGTGTGGTCTTCAACAGTCTAATCCACGCTGCATTGAACAGCACGTCTCCAGCTATTTTGTGGTATTGTTAGGACTGGATAAACAGTTGCTGTTTGTTTCCTTTAACATTTAATGTCATGTTTTGACTTTCAGAGAAAGTAACAAGCGCACCCATACCAGTCCCTCGGTACGCTAAGAACCGTTTAATCGCTCTCTGTAAGGACGTTGCCTTCACCGTCAAATGCACAGTCTGTGCTAAAGTGCTCACCTCACACATGGAGGCAAGAGCACACTTCAAGTAAGTTTTTAGTGGTGTTCATCAGGTTAAAGTGTTACTTTTCTCAGTCCATCTCACGTGATGTGTGTGTATGCGTGTTAAAGGTGCAAGCACTTTTATGGCTCAGGCACCAGTGGTGTGAGGACCCTTTTAGAACGGCTGTTTATTTTAAGATCCAAAATGTTTTGAGCACATGGTTAACCCAGGGATTACAACAGTCTGCAGTGTAGTTCCCTATGTTATATTGTACGTAGTTGCTGTAAAAAACATTGATGACTGCTGTGTAGTAAATTTGCGATCATATGATGTCAACAGGGCAGCCAGCCAGCCACCCACTTTCTGTAAGGCCCAAAATATACTTCCGTTTTTACACAAGGGTCTGCATACAGTGCATGTGATGTAATAGTACATGCACAGGCTGTTCTTGCAATCTGCATATTTTGTACACCTTTTTCCCCTTCTTGTTTTGCACTAGTCAGTCATTCCACAAGGTGGCAACACTGGCCCTACTCTTGCCATTTTGGAAGCAGCATGTTTGTTTTTATGCATTCCAAAATAAGCTCTATATACTACAGAGCTGACTGAGAAGAATACCCACAATCTTAGTATTGGTACACTCCTGTCTGGAGAGTGTTAATCTTCCTTTGACCTTCAACAGCAGCTATGTTTCCATCCAATGCAAAATTAGACCATCGTATAAAAATGTGAGAATAAAGCACCTTGCCCATCATGTGCTGAAGAACAAAAGGCTTAAACTGGCACAAAGAAACAATAAAAATTAGAGTTTTTCATACATAATAAATGACTTGCACCACAGAGCATGCAGAAGAAACCAACTAAACTCTCATGACATCATAGTGTTTGGGAACACCATCTAATATGCAAGTCTTTTTTTGATTGGATACTTTCACTGCGGTAGCTCAGAGTTATTAAAACTGGTGTTACTGCTTCATCCAGTTATCCAAATACTTTTTTCATCTAAGAACATTTTTAGTAAATGCATTTTCATGTTCACGTAAAAACACGATTGGAAACATGAGGATTTTATCATGCACTAACTATTCTTTTCTTTTGTTCCGTTTCCCAGTGTGCACTGCAATAATGGCTGCGCTATTGTCAGTGCAGGTCAAAGCGTGGCTGACGTCATGAGGACGATGGCGGTCATGGGTCATTGCACCTCATGCACCAAACCTTTTTTTAGCTTGGGTCAGATGGAGGAGCACAAAGAGCTCCTGAAACATGAGGTGAAGGGGGTCCGCAACATGGACAGGGCCCTTCTGTACTACAGCAACTACAGTGAAATGCTACTCTCTCAGACGGCCACGGCAGGTGGGAGTGATTCAGACGGCCCTTCAGCCAAACGGAAAAGACTGTCCAGCTTAGATTCCCAAACTGAGCCGAGAAAATGGTCACCGCTCGCCTGGTTCTGTGAGTGCGGCCTACGCTTCAGAGAGGAGGATCACGCAAGAAAACACCTCCAAGCTGCCAATCAGATCTTTCACAAATGTGCAGTCTGTGGCAAGCTAACGGGCGAGCTGTCCATAGCGCGCTTGCACATGAGTCGCTTCCACGGTGGTGCTCATTTATCCAACTTCCTCTTCCACTGCAGACAGTGCAAACTGGATATGCCGAGGATGGAAGACATCATGGCCCATGTTGGCGTAAGCCACAGAGGGCACAGCTACTACCAAGAAAGAGAAGACCCTGTGGATGATTGCGTCTCGTCTAGTATGTCTCCCAAACCGTCCACCAGCGCCCAGAACGAAACCGCTTCCTCTTGCATCCCGCCTCCCAAAGCAGAGTCTTGGATTTGTCGGATGTGTGAAGACCTCTTCGAGACTGAGGCGGCGGTGCGGAAACACTGCAGAGATTTGAGCAGCCACAGTTTCCAGAGGTTTGCTTGTGGCCACTGTCCGCAGAAGTTTTTCAAGGACTCCACCCTGCGGCGGCATTGCGCCAATGAGCACGGCGGAGACATAGTCCTGCGCTACTTCTGCGGGCTCTGCGATAGCATGCTGTACGACACCGAGGCAGAGTTTCTGGAGCACTACAGCAGCCTGCACAGCCAGGATTTCTACTGCTTGGAAGCGGCTCCGAACAGTTCCCAAACATCCACGGAAAACCGTCCAATAGCGAGCCCAAGCCCTGAGCAACTTTGTCCTTGCATGGGCTCGGAGAAATCCAAGGTGGAAAGGAAACCGGTGTTCACAAAGTGCATGAAACTGTTGGCCACGGAGAACAAATGCAGCTACTGCTGTCGCCAGTGCGACAAAAACACGTCTGTCTACGCTGAGATGAAGACCCACATCCTCCTGACGCACAAGGCCCAGGGCAATGAGAAGAGTTTTGATGTTGTGTGCACCGTTTGCTCACAGAGCCACAAAGATATACCCAGTTTCCATTCACATTACCATGAGCATCACTGCCAGTCAAAACCTTGCGCTTCTTCCCGACCCGGTGGTGCGGACGAGAAACCGGCCGCCTCCACCAGCATAATAAATGCAGAGGAGATCTTCCCTCAGAGTAATGGTGAGGTTTCCATTTAGTATCTGGGTGGAAGTCACTGGCTTGTTTTCCCCCTTAATAATGGCTCCGGCTGAATTAGAGATCAATTACTGCTTCAAATTCCAGCAATAAACTATTAGTGCACTACTACACTGGAGTCAGTATATATGAGATTTATGACACACAGGCCAAGAGAGTCATGAAATGCTATAGAAGGAAGTATGGGAATGATAAATCTATACACACACATACGCATATACTCATAAAAATGAAAATACTTTTTCTTTTCAGTGGAGAATTTTCAAGATGTAAAGAATGCCATCATCTCAAGTATTCTTGATGTTAAGAAAGAGCTGACTGTTTCACAAGATGGTGATGGTGTTGTTGTTTATTTTGTCTAGAAGTGGTATTTCGGTAATGTTTTGATTTTGATTCTGTTTCAGTTTAGTACTGCGTTGATTCAAATAAGTATTACATGGAGATGTAACACTGAAGTGTCTGCCTCTTTATGTCTCTGCTTAGATGTATTTGATCAGGACATTAAAACGGCTTTGGCTTTGAGTGCAGAGGAGGCCAGGAAATCAAACGAGCTGGATATTGGTAACAAGTTGTTATCTTGACATTTGTATTTTTTGTATTATTGTAACAAAGATCTTATATTGCTTCTTTTCTGAACAATGAATGGGCTGTATTGTATTTTTCAAGCATGTCAGAGCTCATTGAATATATGCCATTCATTCATTAATCAGATGATTATTTTGCCAGCTTTACATGCATGAAGAATATCACTGTAGGTATGTTTCATTTTATGGAGCTATGTGGGATTTAAGGCAGAGCACATATATGATGCAGTGTTTTGGCTGGTCTTTATGGTTTGGGTGTAACCACACAGATGTTGAAGTCACTGCAGCATCACATTAATTTGAGTAATCACTGGCTGAAGGACCCCCAAATATATAAACATTTATAAAAGTTGGTTTAAAAAATAAATAAATAAAATTATAATTGTTATAAATTTGTACATTCTCGTTTTTGCAGAGTTTGAAGAAGCCTTGAAAAGAAGCTTGCAGGAGTTTTGATAAGTGAAGAGACTTTGAGTTGGTTTCCCCATGTCTTTCATGCACTGGAATGATTCAATGTATCTCTTTTTTTTCGTTCTGTGTTTTTCTTAAGTTTAAATAAAGCAATTAAAACACATCTAGCCTGTTCCTGTCTGAGAAATCTCTTTGTGTTCTGGTTATTGTCTTTTCTGTGATGTCATCTTGGCCCTTGACCCTAGAAATGAATCCCACCCTCCTTCGAGATCTCCGAGGTGAACTCCTCCGCTCATGTCTGAAGGAGTGTGTTACCGAGGGAAGTTCCAGCCCATGTTTGGAGATGTTACTCAAGACCGCTGGAAACCGCTAGAACGTGGTCGATAAGCGCTGAGGTCTGATTCATTTCAACGAATCGGTTCTGTTGGACGATTCATTTAAACAAACGGGTTTCATTTACTGAGTGGTTGCAAAATATTTGATTCGATATTATATTTATTATTAAACTGAATTGTATGCATCATTTTAAAATGAAGAACTCCTTAATGTGAGCCAGTTGATTGTGTTGAACCTTTATGTTCAACATGTCAACACTGATTTGCGAATCGACTCGACTGAATCATTCTAAGAGCGAACGAGTCATTAGCGGACCGGACATCGCTATATTGCTCTGGGGTATCCTGTAGGTCACTGCACTCGTGAAACCATTCATTAACACGACTAGCAGCAGCTATGGCACAAGCCAAAATTAACGCTAAAATGAACGATGCATCTAAAGGCAAATTCACCCGAACGCTTTCGATGGCGGACCGGTCCGGGCGCTTACTCGAAAGTCTGGATCAGATTGAGATGAGGTAAAATATTGACATACCAAATCCAGGAAGATCCATTAAGTCTTGACTAATAACTACATGCATTTGTTTATGACCGCAGCTGAATACTAGTGTGGATTAATATCCATCTGAAGTCTTTTAAATGATGTGCACAGAAGTTTTCATGCTGCAACATAGTATCAAGTTTAGTATCTAAAGTTTAAACAGTGGTTTTGTTTGTTGTTGAGGTCAAACACTTCTTCTAATTTAGAATTTGAATGAATGATGTCAGAGTCATGGCTAACAATTAAACCACAATAGATGACATTGTGAAGACTTGTTTTTTAAGGAAATTACAGTCAGAAGAGTTATTTGCAGTTTACCTTGCTCGTTTTTTGTTTGTTTGTTTTGTTGCTGGATGTTATTCACAGTGTTGTTATTCATAATTGACTTTGTCAGCACGTTTTCAGGGTTGTGTCTGGTATGAAATGATCTCAGTAAATCTCTCTCAGGGTGGAGGCTCTTCGTGAGGAAGCCACTGCTATGGAGCAGGAGAGAGAGTGCTTAATCGAGATGATCCAGTCCATAAAAAACAGCCAGGAAATGAGGAGTGTCTGTGACGGTACGCCTTCTGTGCTGTGTGACGACCATTAGTGCCCTCTAATAGATAACACATAAACATCATTTCAATCTTTCTTTTAGGGGAAAGGGAAGAGCTCTCTCTGACCGCCTCTAGACTCCTGGGCAGGACGTTAACGGTGAGCATTTCCGTGGATACGATCCGAAATGGCCAGCAGGAAGAGGCCTTGAAGAAAGCCACAGCCATTATCGATGAGATCGCTGCTAAAGTGCTGGAGGACATGGAGGGGGCCCGAAAGCTCCTGCAGGCCCTTCACGCCGCGTGCGTGACCGAAGCGCCCCCGGTGCCGCTGGATCAGAAGTTTCAGACCGTCGTGATCAGCTGCGCTCTGGAGGACCAGAAGAAGATCAAGAGGCGCCTCGAGACCCTCATCAGGAACATGGACAATGCAGAGAAAACCATCAAAATTATGGATAACCAGAAAGTTGATCATTCCAGTCTTACCAATGGAAAATAGAGGCCAAACGTGCCTTTCCCTGGTAGCTCACGTACATCACAAAGACGTCTGTGTGTTTGCTCATCTACGGGACTTACGGTTTACTTTTAGATGTCAAACAGATGTTTATAAGATGTTTAGAATTTAAAATGTATGTAGACATCTGTTATAAGACTGCGTACGCACGTCTGCAAGATATCTGATATGGAAAGCATTTGCTTTGTCTGTAAGATGTCAGTTTTGCATATAGAAACATTTTAAAGACATCTCATTGACATCTATTTGACTTGTGATAGGAAACGTCCTGTAGACGTATTACAGGTGAAAAAAAGAAGTCAAATAGATGTTTCTGTAATGTACACGTGCTATCAGGGACACAACTGATAAATGTAACCTTGGACCGCAAAACCAGTCATCTGAAAGCTGAATAAATGAGTTCTCCATTGATGTATGGATTGTTAGGACAATATTTGACTCTCTGAAAATCTGAGGGTGCAAAACAATCCAAATACTGAGAAAATCAGCTTGAAAGTTGTAAGCGATGCATATTACTAATCAAAAAATTACGTTTTGATATATTTACAGTAAAAAATGATTTTTACTTAATATCCCAATGATTTTTGGCATATAGAAACAATCGATCATTTTGACGAATACAGTGTATTTTTTGGCTATTGTTACAAATATAGCCATGCCACGTAGGTTTTGTGGTCCCGGGTCATGCACAGATTTGCAGGTTTTATTACCACTAATGGCATCTTGGTCTTATGCATATTTATTTTGCTTTAGGTTTTCACTTAAAATCCTGATCATCAACCTTTAAATTATATTGACCACTGCCATTTTTTGTTGTGTTTTTGAGTTATTAACTACTATGCAGTCACTGTAGTTTTGTTGGGATCTCCTAGCATTCCCGCTGGAAGCCGCATGAATATGATTTTCCTGGCTTGTGATTGTTTATTTTTAGAGAACTGCTTGCTCTGTACATTCTAATGAGAGCGTTTGGCTCTCAGCTGGCTGGGAATTTCACATTCGGCCGTCAGGTTCGTGAAGAACACAGGAGAAAACATTACAGCCTTTAATGATACTCTAGTTTGGATTTCGAATCACTTTTTCAACGGCTCTTAAAAATGAGCAAGAACACATTTATCCAGGGTTTACACATCTTCATGTTTTCAGTTCTGTAGGATTAGAAAGAGAGAGGGTAGGCCATTTCTGCCCGGTTCAATATTGTAAAATGATATGTTCAGTAGAAATGTCAAGTTTTTGTCAAATCATAGGTTTTTAACACAGTTCGGTAAATTCTTCAATTCGAGACGATGTGACGATGTATAAGCCAATTCAGAATTTAATTCAAAAGTACACGGTTACAGGGATCATGTGACAATGAAGGGCTGTCGCTGGGCACGACACAAGGCAGATTACTGCTTTTGTATAACAGTCACAAAAGTTAGAAATGTAAAAAAAAAAAAAAAATAATAGGTGTAATCTGTTTTGTTTTCCAACCAGGATTTAAAGTCAGAAACAACCAAATCACAGTCTATCCTATTAATAAATTAATTTACTTCAATGTATTTGAAATGCGGAGTACATTACAAATACATGTTCATATTGATGTAATTTTAGTCTGCTAAACTGGATCAACTTTAATTGTGCAGAGGTAGTAATTGAAGACAAATATTATAGTATTTCTTATTGTCCTGAAGTGAAACTATTGCAAGGACACTTGAAACATTTTGAATATGAAGACCGACATTATTCAAAGATCATACAATCCTCATCCAAAAACACTTTAGAAATGTGCATGTAGAACATCAAATAAACTACACTTAGTATGAAATAAATGTATATATATGAAATGAAATATACATTCTTAGGTTTTCTTTGGCACTGTGGATAGTTGTATGTATCTGAAATATTCACCACATTGTTTTGCAGGCATGCATGTATAAGGTTATAACTAATGAAAATAAAGTAGACGATAGACTTTTAATTTCTGACCCGAGGAGTTGTGTGGTGCACAGATGAGACATCAGTCACAGAATGATCCCACCAGACCTTTAATCATACAGTCAAAAACAAACAAATCACTTCAAATGACACTTCTGCCGACTACAAATATGCAGGTAGTAACAGCTGCATATTGTCAACGTCTACTAGAAAGTCATGAAAAAAAAGAAATGAAGCAGTTCTTGTAATAGAAACGGTATATTCACTGTATATTTAAGATAACCAAGCAATAACATGATCAGGAATTCTATCAGGTAAATAAAGTGCCTTTAGTTCATTGTAGTGTCGCCATCATCGTTTCACTGCAGCAAAGGAGAAAACCAACATTCAGTGAACATAAGCACTGTAAACATGAAGGCCGTCGTGGAGAAGTACCGTGATAGCACAGTCAAACATAAATGCTAGGCATGCGATTCATGAAGGAATACAATCAAGAGTTAAGCCACGTGAAGCAAGAGACATCTCATCCTTCAGTTCTGTAACAGCCTCCGATTCATTCAAATACACAACTCGGAGAGGGAATGACGGGTTTACCGACCCTAATTCAGTAGAATATCTAGCACTTGGATTTCCACTTGTGACTCTTGTGCGTTTCTGGTGGATTTCGAGGTTAAGGCTCTGGGACTTTGGGAGGCTAGTTTTCATCCTAGATCCTCCGGTGTCCTGTACACATATAAAGCCAGATACTGTGCTGGAGGTCATGTTAATATCAGTTGAGTTTAGACTAAGCAAGAGACAGGGAATCTTGGCCATCTCTCAAATGAACTTTATATATTGACTGGAAATGCTTAGGTCTAAGTGGATTTTTATGTGCATTTACTCTTCCAGTAATTCACATAGATGCAGAACTTCAAGCGGAGTGTTTCATTTTTCATGAATGCAAAACATAATAATTGGTGTGCATGTAAATGCGAAGCAGTGAGAAGTGCTGGGCGATATCCCGAATGTTCACTGTACATCTATGATGATTTCAGTTTGACTTTGGCCTCAACTGTCCTACAGAACAGCTCACTAGAGGATGGCAATTTCACCGGAGTATGAGAGCGCTAGGAAAGAGTTGTTCTAACACTATTAGAGCTGGTAAGATGTTTAACTTAAAAACAAAAGAGTTTGAAGATTTCTTTTAAAAATAGCAATAAATTCATTTAAATTCATCGTTCCTGTGCTTTTAAGGGTTAATAAGCTTTAGTAAAAACGGGGGCGTGTATGAAAGAATTTTTTCATTTTATTGAACATTTTGATGCTCAATTTGCTACAGCAGCATTTTGGTTATGATGCCGTTTCAAAGTCATCTTGATAAAGACTTAATAATTAATATGGAGTAGCTTCTAGGATCAATATCGTCCAGCCCTAGTAGTAAGTGTACACTGTAATATCTGGCGGTGTAGCCAGTTGTCATAAAAAAAAAAAAGTCCTTATCCTGAAAGAATACCTTTCTCTATAATCCCATCTCTAGCATTTGGTATAGGGTTAGAAGATGACAGAGAGGAGGATGCAGATGCACATCAATGATGCTGATCATCTGAAATATTTAAAAATCGGACTTACCACTATTTACACTTCTTTCAAGTACATCGAGTTTAGAAACATTTTGGCACTGTGTTAAATGTTATGAATTTCAATTTATGAACATTACTTTACTACATTTTTCATACAAAAATACCTATAAGAACAAACTTGTGACGACGCTCATATTAGAAACAGCAACATAAGTTTTAAGGGTAGATTGTGATAGCAAATGATGCGTCTCCATCAATACAAACATATTGCACTAACGATGAACAGTCCAAATGCACAAATGGTGTGTTCGAAATCTTATTTTCCTCTGTTGTAAGTACTCTCGAAAATTACCCTGCTGTGTACCACATGGAATAACTCACTAAATATTTGTCTGTGAGAAAATAGATTCGCTTTTCATTCAAATTTTGAGCCACAATCATTGTTAAAACGTGAGGAAGGGCAGTGTCCAAAAGATTTAGGCCTACTCATCAATACTCGTACAAAAATAGCTCAACAGACCTCCAATTTACCGTTTTGTGATTCTGTGTGATGCGGCTAAAGGCAGAAACACTAGGGTCCGCCAGCAGAGGGCGCCAGCAGCCTGCAGGGGCCCGTGACATGATGACACACACACACACGCACACACATTATGACAGATCTGCTCTGGATAACTAGCGCTAACGAGGCCTCGCATCAACCGGCGGCTTGTCAATTCTCTGCCAGGTATACCGTAAATCAGAGCAGTCTGCAGCTACCGAAGGGGTTTTTTGTTTTCTTGGTCCTCTCCTTGTTGGGGCGCAGGTTTATGATCTCACGGCCGTTCGGATCGCCGGCGGTCTGGTTGGGATGAGCGCCGCCGGTGGTGTTGAAAACACCTGAAAACAGTAAGAAATGTGTCAAAACGTCACGGTAAAGCTAGATTGAAATAAACATAGGCGGTGTAGTAATAAAAAACCAAGTACAATATGCGTCTGTGATGTCATTAATAGTTATCAAACAGCATCATTGCAGAGAAAAGGAGAAAAATCCATAACGGTGTCTGGAAACTTTCAGAAACCCTCTCAGATACCGAAAGCACTTTTTGCTTATTGCTAGCAATGTTCTTCTTTGTTCCCCTTTATATAAGCTTGAAGTGTAGTGGTAATTCTTGACATACAAATGTTTATTATTTATAATGTCACTTATGGTAATTGGTACGCATTATGTGTTAATCATGAAATATTGCTTCAAATTAATTTTTAATTACATAAAACAACTATACAATTATACAAATCAAAGAGATTTCTGAAGAAAATGTATTTTTTGGGGGGTATTTAGAACTCGTCTTGATTTCATTCAAAACCACACACACACACACACACACACACTCGTTACACTGTAAAAACCTGTTAAATTGTTGATGGTAAGTTTCCCTGCTATATACACTGAAAAACTGTATTGGACATTAATATACAATTTTACGGTATCATACTGTTTTTGGAAGCGAAAAATAATGTATCATTTACAGGGAATAACAGTAAATTGACATTCCCAGAATTCCAGAATTGTTACACTTCAAATGTCATGTTTTCTTTTTGTTTTTGTTGTTGTTTAAATAATATCAAATAACAGTATTTCCATAATACTGACTTTCTCACCCCCACCTGCTTCTATTACTAAAGGTACAAAACAGATTCCAGTACTTCATCATCATCATCATCAGTTCTCGAAATGCATATGTAAGTGCTTTTTTGAAGTGTACGGTCAGTGAAGGCGACGCATGACAATCAGAATGCACGAAATATTCATTTTCTGAAAAGAATACATTTTCTTATGCATACAACAAAAATCCCCTTGAGAAGAAATGTTCAGAAACTAGGCTCATTTCTAGAGCAGGTGTCCTCCATGTGAGAGGAGTCCAAATATCTTTTTGCTAAAAAAAGAGCACATTATTGACTACCTTCCAGCCAGCCCTTTTAATTACCATAGTGCAATGTACTGCACTTCATTTAAAATAACAAGGAAATAAGTAAAAAATGAACTGCCACCATATGGCAACTCCATACCCCAGAGAGTTGATTTCATACAAATTCACAAGCCTCAATAAAACTACTCAAAACCCTTACCTATTTTATTGCTTGACGTGTGAACGACCTCGGTCTCCTCTGCCGACTGCTGCTTGAGTCGGTGCAGATATTTGTCAGCTAGATACTTAAAAACTACACAACAGAACAAAAATGAGTTCTTTCACAGCTCGGCACGAATCGGTCTCATGCACTGAAATGCTTCAGCACACACCTTCATTGACGTTGAGATCTGCTTTCACCGATGTCCGGTAAAATCGTAACTTCAGCTTCTTAGCGAGACCTTCAGCCTCCTCACTAATGCAACGACACAGATGGATTTGCATTAAACGATAAGCCCGACAATTTACTTACTTTAAATGAGACCCTTGTTCCTCAGACAGGATCGGGAAATCTTTAGCCACCATTGAAGTCCACTACATGGAGAAAAATCCTAGAATGTTTTCCTCTGAAGAAAGACATGAACATCTTGGATGATATGAAGATAAATAATCAGGACACTTTTATTCTGGAGGTGGAATGCCCTCTGGCTCTACAGTCGCCGCTACTGTGCATTAACGGCTCTTACTTTTTGATCACCGTGTCATCCAGCAGATCGATTTTGTTCTGCACCAGGACGGTGGGTATGTCCCCGACCTCCATCTCCACTTTCTCCCTCCAGCTGCTGATGGCCTCGAAGGACTCTCTGTCGGTGGTGGAGAAGACCAGCACACAGGCCTGAGCTCCTGCAGGACCAAACACTCGTCACGAACCCGCTCAAGCTCTCAGCCAAACACATCTCCACAGCTCTTCTGACAGTCTCACCTCTGTAATAGGCCTTGGTGATGGCATCAAACTCCTCCTGTCCCGCCGTGTCCCACAACATCAGCCTGACGTCCTCGCCATTAACTCTGAAACACACGCAAACCAATGCAAACTGATATTCACTACCGTTCAAACGCTTGGGATCAGAACAGGTTTTTTTTGTTTGTCTGTTTTAAAGGAGATTCTTCTGCTTATCAAGGCTGTGCTTATTTGATCCAAAATACAAGGGGAAAATGATATTGTAAAATATTATAATGATGTGAAATTACATTTTTCTATTAGGATATACATTCAAATCTCATTTATTCCTGTGATGCAAAGCTGAACTTTCAGCATCATTACTCCAGTTCAAATATGGATATATTATCTGATATATGATCAGTGCTGGAAATTGTTTTGTTGATATCATATTTTATTGGAACCTGTAAAAATAATTTTCTGGATACACAATATACTAACTATATATTTATTACACGGCTCTCTGGAATGCTTGATTCTGATTGGTCAGTTGAGACAGGTTAGTTCTTTTCGAATAATAACCGCTCCAAAGTAATAACGCATAGCCGGCACTACTTATGTTTAAAATCCCTCCCCGCCAACAAAGATTACGGTTTGGCGCCATCTTGTGACAAATACTGGACAACATAAGGTGCAATAAATAACTAAAATACATCCGTTGTTATATATTCATATGTAGATGTTATAAATTGT
>JAUCMU010000013.1:19677624-19690516 GCA_032275025.1 Enteromius treurensis | reverse complement strand
ACATCTATGCCATATGTACATGTACAAACTACTACTACATATACTGTAAAACATTACTTGGTGTAAAGCTGCTTTGCTATGATATGTATCATGAAAAGCGCTATACAAATAAATTTGAATTGAATTGAAAATTGAATTTTGTTCAGCAAAAATTCATAAAATCGATCCAAACATACAGTAAATACATTTGTAATGTTATAAAAGATTTATAATTTCACAAAGCATATATTGTTTTGGACTTTGTCTTCATACACAAACACATTATTATTGTTATTATTATTATTATTATTAATATTATTATTATTATTTGTCTGAAACCAGAAACATACAGTATGTCCAAAAATTTCCGCAGCAATATTAAACTGCCCCTATTATGGATATTATGGACCAGTCACCGAAGATTAGCATCAGATGTGGGTTTTGGAAAAATTAATCGTTGAGCAAATAAGGTAAAATTAAAAACATAAGACAATAAAAGTGTTTTTGATCTTGCATGCATGTCAACCAAAATAAGAACCTCTTGTTATCCATAAAAGCAGCACTTTAGGCAGCACAACATTACAACTCAACATTAATAATACTCAAATATTAAATGCATCACATCAGCATATGAATGATTTCTGAAGGATCATGTGACATTGAAGACTAGAGTAATGATGCTGAAAAGTAGGTTTTTAATGATAGAAATATTTATTTAAAAAAATATCACATCCATATCCATCCATTTAAAATCGAATAGCAAATAGATAGCCAGGTTTGGTTTCCTGGATAATCAGTGACGTCAAGAGGTTTAAAAGCGATTGAATCTGCCGTTTTGAATCAGTTTCCACTGGATTGAATCTAGACCTGCAGTAGCTAATGCAGGACACGTCTGTGCACATGACCCCCTCCGACCCCACTCAAGACATCCCATATTCATTATGCATTGATTACAGCCTCCTGTTTAATAGACTCATTTACCTCTGTCCCCCTAAAGGACTGTATTGATTTTTATGAAAAGGAATTAAATGGGCTGTATTGGTTGCACCCTGTGGCAGAATGAAGGGTTTGCAGAATTAAATGGTTCACAATCGCACAATTATGGGAATGACAATTATCTCGCTACATCCATATATTCAAACTTGTTTGCCTTCTGGGTAGAAACAATAGATTACTTCATTAGGGCACGGAAGAGAACTGGCACAAGGGCAGTGACTGTTTTTTTTTTTTCTTTTCTTTTTGTTTCACCCGGTGAAGGTTACATACATTCTCTCATTCTGACATCTCTCTGACAGTTTTATCTGTCTCTACGAGGTCTATGGTTTGGCTGCAAAGGCCTCTAATGTATTAAATGAGTCATTTAGTAATGCGGAAGAGGATCATGGTGATTCATTCTAATGTATTCAACCTCAGAGATGTCCTTGTTTTGTGAGGAATTATCGCTGTCTCAGGGATACATAAAGGCATTTGTTCCGCACCTGATTTAATCCATGCAGCCGATGTAATTATTAGGTGTTGAACTGCTTCAAACAAGTTCACTGATGAATACCAGGGTTCCAGCACTGCATTCGGCACAATGGCTTCAAATTACATCAGATGATCAAAGTTTAAAAATAAATGTATGACTTTTAATTATTAGGTGCATTAAGTGAAGGAACATTTTTACACCTAGATGTAATCGTTGAACTGGGGTATGCCTTTTCTTCTTTCACTTTTTCCGAAATGCTCATTGTTCTTTATTGTGGAAAATAAAACAATTTATTTGAAAGAAGGAGTCACATTGTAAGATATAAAGTCACAATTGAGTATTGTTTTATATCGTGTTGCACATAAATTTAACAATATATATGTTTCAGCATTATCTATACAGGTGCCGGTCATAAAATTAGAATATCTTTAAAAAGTTGATTTATTTCACTAATTCCATTCAAGAAGTGAAACTTTTATAATGTATACATTCATTCTATACAGACTGATATATTTGAAGAGTTTATTTCTTCTAATTTTGATGATTGTAACTGACAACTAATGAAAACCCCAAATTCAGTATCTGAGAGCCCAGGTTGCTTTGATAGTGGCCTTCCCCACTTCTGCATTGTTGGGTCTGGCATATCGTATCTTCCTTTTCACAATACCCCATAGATTTTCTGTTGGGTTAAGGTCAGGTGAGTTTGCTGGCCAATTAAGAACAGGGATACCATGGCCCTTAAACCAGGTACTGGTGGCTTTGGCAGAGTGTACAGCTGTCAAGTCCCGTTGGAAAATGAAATCTTCATCTCCATAAAGTTGGTCAGCAGCAGGAAGCATGAAGTGCTCTAAAATGTCCTGGTATACAGCTGTGTTGACCTTGGACCCCAGAAAACACAGTGGACCAACACCAGCAGATGACATGGCACCCCAAACCATCACTGACTGTGAAAACTTTACATTGGACTTCAAGCAACGTGGATTATGTGCCTCTTTTCTCTTCCTCCAGACTCTGGGACCCTGATTTCCAAAGGAAATGCACAATTTACTTTCATCAGAGAACATAACTTTGGACCACTCAGCAGCAGTCCAGTCCTTTTTGTCTTTAGTGTGGCACGACAGTGAACCTTTTCACAAATGAAAAACCTTTGTCTGAGATACTGAATTCAGTAATCAGTCAGTGAGTAAAGTATTCAATATATATATACCCAGAAATTCATGTGAAGGCAATGAAAAGTAAGTTCAATTAGTCATGTAGCCTATCCAATTTCGGAATGTGTTTAATTAAGCTTTAAACAATGGTTGTAGAAATGACAGTTTCAAATAGAATTAGAATTTACCTTGCAATGGCTAATTTATAGCTATCATTAGATATGTATAAAACCTGAATATGTTCAGTTTTTCACATTGTTACTGAACAACAGCATCTAATTGTGCAATCTTCTGTACATACCCTTTATATATTTTCACTCTGACATAGAAACAGGTTTTCCACAGGTGTGTTAATATATGTAATAAAATAAAATCATCTTTAAACCTTAGATGAAGCTGATGCCAATTCTAAGACCCCACTGTGACATATGCCACAACGTCATCGCGCTGCAGAGCCTTTTAGATGTATTGATTCAATTAAGACTGCCATATTACCCCTGGGTACGCATAATATGTTTAATATTCACATGGGAGAGGGGGCGTATGATAAACAATACGTCAAACACGTGTGCTCCCACACACACCTAATTTCAAGTATGATCAGTTTAAAGAGAGATGCGTTCATAACCAACAGTAGCCCGCAGCCAAATCTTGACAATCCATATGAGAATACGCCCGCATTCGATATTTACAGTGCACGACTAAGGTGTTTGGGGCTGTCAGCTGAGTTACCTGAAGATGTTTAATGCTCGTGACAGTCCAATTAGTCAACTGCGAGCAGGAATATAATTGCTTTTTTGAGCCTTATCAAATTAAGTTCTCTCCTAATCTCTTCGGCTGTATTGATTGCACTGAGCAGGAACAAACAGGCAGCCAATGGTGAACTACTCCGCAGCAGGAAAAGGTGCTTGTTCCTCCAGCACCCACAGCGCCTGTCTGGCCCGCGCTGATTTCTATCTTTCCAACAACAGATAAACCCCAAGGCCTCTCGAAATGGAGAGAGAAAGTGAAAACTCGTACTGACGCCCAGACCTCCAAAGGGCAAAACAACATCCAGGAGTTTGAGAGCCTCACCTGTGCTTCAGCGTTTAGTCTCGTACTGTATTTTTAACAGTTGTTTACCCCGCTACCCTCGAGCGATCTTCGTCTTAACGGCGTACAACTTGCCACCCGCTGACATTCAGCATCCGAAGATCGTATCTCATGTAAATATTCATGTAGTCTCATGCATGTACAATGATCACCATATTCATGCACAATTAAAGGGTCTTGTTGTTGAGATAAACCTGATCAGGTGCGTACATGACCAGATATCTCAATTGGTCAGCATTATTCATTATTTTGAGTTATACACATGGACGGAGATGATTTTTCCAGCAGACACAAGAACCCTATTAATACACAATCCTCACCCACACTTAATAAACATGATATTTGAGCTGTCCTCCATCTCCACTTAATGCATTTCCCATGTTTCCTGTTTTCGAGACAAATCACTCATTCGTAACCCATTCGTGACCTATCGCTGACATTGTAATCCTCGGATTGCAGAAATTCATTAATAGTGTCTGTAACTAATGCAGAGTGCCCTAATGCCAAATAAATCGCAGGGAAATGAGAAACCAGTGGCGGAGAAGGTTCAAAGACAATTAGTGGGTGTCAAAGCAACGAGGCGGTGGCACATGACAGGTGAGGTGAGGGTGAATCACCTTTGATGGGTTTTTTTCCTCATTTAATGCACTTTTTGAAGCCCTCTCATCTGGACCCTCCTCTTCACGTGTTCCTTTGAAGAAATAAGCAATTAAAAAAAAAACAAAAAAAAACATTTATCTGAGCTTAATATGTAGAGGCAACAGTTGTAGGTTAATTTTACAAAAAAACAAAAAAAAAACACCAAGTGTTTTTGTTACTCTGTTTGAGTATCCTGACCAGCAACAATGACAAAAAAAAAAAAAACCTTTGAAAAAGCGTCTGCTTTGAACAAATGCCATGAACTTTGCAGACGAGTTGGAGATTTCAAGAGGAAGCTGAGAGGATGGGACGACTTGAGATTAAAGCAATAGATGAAGAGAAACACAAAGCAAACATTTATAAATTTAGAAGGGTAGAATAAAAAGAACTCACTGTATCGGTACACTGTGATTCTCTCTTTTTTATTTAATTTACTCTTCTGTCTCTACTCTCTTTAATCTTTTTTATTTTTTATTTTCATCAAATGTTTTGCTTATAATTTCTCTGACCTTTTTTTTTCCATTCGCAGAACCCGTAGTAAATTCACTAGTACACATTCTCAAGCTGTTTAATAAAACTGCAGCAACTTTATGATAAAAGAGTAGGATCTCCAAGGCCTCTTGCATAAAGCCAGTTTTGTTTTTTACCCATGTAAGTTAGTATTTAGTTTGAGCAAAAAGTTTTGGAGTTTAGGAAGTGGGTTGGTTTTGATTGGGTTTTGTCACCATGATAGGTTAGCAGAGTTTATTCTGTCCCAAACTGCACCAATCAGCTTTGTGCAAAGTGACACATATCTGATGCAGTAAAGCCACTCCCTCATATCCCTTGTTTCAAATTAAAGCAGTTACAGCAAAATAATTTTATAGACAAAGTTGACCTGCTAGTTATTTACTATATATTATACTACTATTATTTACTAAACTATATAACTTTGTGAATTGTAATTATGTATTATTCATATAATATATTCAAATAATTACGAACTGGCAACTAATGTTACACAGTGCATTCAATTCTTTTAAAATAAAAATAATAATAAAAATAAATAATATATAAAGCTTTTACTAAACTTGATTAAACTTTTGACTAAACTTGTTTACTTTTGAGCTCTTTGTGAAACCATATTAATTATTCAATTCAGTTGATTCATTTGCATAGTCATATATTTCCTTTCAGCTGCCTTCCCTTTTTATTTGCTGCAGCAACAGTGTTTATTCCTGCCTTGTACATGCATTTTAATTCAGTATAATTTTTATAACAACATCTCTTAATCTGCAGCAGAGAAGCGCATTGCACAGACTCGCACAATAAGTAAATCAATTGGCTACTTTAAATCTAGACCAATGGATATGGCTGGCACTTAGAAAGATATAGTTCTAACGTCTACCAGTAAGATCTTATTATGTTCTCTCTCTTTTTGTGTGTGTGTGTCTTTTGTTATTCAGTGGGTTGAACTGACACATACACATACTAAGAGGCGATGTGAGTGTGTGTATTTGTGTCTCCTTGGGTGATATATGAATGCAGTGGTGCAGATCAAAACAATTATTTCCTTGGTCAGGCTACGCTTGACATAAAAAAAGCTTCAGAAGATTCATTCTGTCTGTGTAATTAATAATGCTGTAAAAAAAGAAGTGACTCCTGAACCCTGCTGTCCTATGGGAGAGGGGCGTTAATAATTTTTCTCCTTAATTAGTGGTCTGGAATTGTTTCTGATTAACTTGCGAAACATCCCATTGGCTCATTAAATTTGGACTCCGATCTGCAGCGATCTTAATACATTGCACCAGTGACCAATCACTGAATAATTTACAATATTAAACAAGAATGACAAGCCCTGATATCAGTTGGTGTAAATGTATTTCCCTGCCATCTGACTGATGTACCAGTGATTCAGCACTGGGATTTTATATTGGCCTGCCAATGGCAATTTACTCCACATTGTAGATGCAGTGGTTGTTAAACATGCAGAGAATGTGAAACGCTGTCACAAACTGTTTACACTTTTGGAGCTTTGCTGTGAACAGATGTCAGTGCCAAAACTTATTCAAAAGAGCATTTAGCAAGAGGTCACCACGTGTTCTGTGCATTTCTTGCCAGGTTCGAAATGTCCTAATAGGTTTGCATGAGTTTTAGCACACATCATATAAAAATGCACATTTTACTCAAAAAGTTGTTTTTTTCTTCCAGCAGTAGTAACATCTAAATGAATGCCTTTAAAATGCAGTATTATTGAGCAAATGACAAAAAAAATGACTGATGCAATATATTTGTACATTTTATTAACGTTTTTATTGTAATTTATAGTTAAAATTCTGCTCAATAAATGTTCTATTTTTTATTTTTATTTTTTTCAACTTTCTTCATACAATCAGCTTACGTGGTTTCCATTTTATAGCCTAACACTTCGGTTTTCTTTCTTTTTCTGGAGGCCTGTGTAGTCAGTTAGTTCACCATTTAAATACCAGCCACAAGATGATCTGTCAAACTGAAGAGCTAATTTTACGTCCCCCGTATACAGTGGTGAAGGGAGGGAAAAAAACAGCCCTTTTCAAAGCACATTGATTTTTGGATCTTTGGAGACGGCCCCTTTCGGCCGCTCTTTAAAAGGCTTGTGCTCACTTTCAAGTCTCTCTTCGCCGCTGAGAGGGATATGCGATGCTTCTACCCAGCATTCCCGCTTTCCGTCTCACCTCAGAAAGTCAGGTTCAAAACCATTTCGCAGCGAGAGAGGGGGTTAATGGCATGGCTCTCAGCTCGTCTCTCAGGGCAGACACTGAATGGCTCAGTTGACACAACTCTCATCTCTCCCAAGTGGCTGAAACAATCTGCTGGGAGGATATTTGAGGGCTAAATCAAGTTATCATTGTGCTGCCGTGTCCTGGTAAAAATTGGGCGGCGTGAAGCTAAAATGGCAGATTTTAGCGGGGGCTGGTGGGGCAGAGAGGTCTGGAGGTGTTTCTCTGTGGGTACAAGGAGTTATACCGGCACTGAGTGAACTTCAGATATCTATTTGCCCAGGCTAGAGAGATGAGAGGATTGGCTGTGTGAGGGAGGAGAAGAAACGGCTTTCAAATCTATTTACCTCTAGGTGTGAAAAATAAATGGAAGTGAGAGACAAAGGAGAGAAAGGCAGCGTGATGTGTGAATGAATTTGAAACGTAACGTGCATTTAGGAGTAAAAAAACACACGGCAAGTACAGAGAGCATCTAACACATTATGAAAGTAATGAATCATTTAGAATGATTGTGAATTAGTTCTTGGTAATAGAGTGGAATTTCAGATAGGAAAGGCACCTTGGACTGTTTCTTAGCTGTCATCATTTCTGGAGTCTTTTTGGGGAATTACAAAAAACTGAACTCAATTCTTGAATAAATTATTTTGCGTAATTTTGTAGAAAAAAAAAAATATATATATATTTTCATTTTCAATTAAACTTATCCATTCATCCCTTTAAGATATGTTGCAGTCTATCTTTCCAGCTCTGTTCACACAACAGCATACTGCTCTCTAGATCAGCTTTATTAAACATAACTTGATTAAGTTTCCTTTATTAAAGTAATGTGCATTTTTATTAGTATTTTATCTTCTCCAAAATAAATCCAGAAATTAATTTTTCCTTTTTTTGTCCCTGTAGAACTTAAATCAGTGACAAAAATCCTACATTTATTGACAGAGGAGTATTGTGGCAGCTAGTAGATTGTCATGGCAATATGAGTCTTGCTGGTTTTCATCTGGTTTTCTCTATTTTTATTTTTTTATTTTTTTTTCAGTCAAAGAAAAGAACAAATCTAAGATGACATCTTCTTAATGTTACTGTCTCAAAAATTCTTACAACTGTGATAAAAGAAATTCTTAAAATAGTCTGGATTTGGCACTGTGCTGAGTGTGAATAAAGAATGAGAATGACGATGAAGGATTTCTTTCATATCGCAGATCTGGGATGAAAGAAGAGTGATGGCGGGTCAGGGTGGGTGTTTTGAGTGTAATAGAGACAGACTTTTGACCGCTTCAGGGATCTGGGGCCGTTATTGGAAGAATGGCAGGAGGTCACAGTCACCTCGACTCTTATAAGAGAGCTTTATGAAAAAAGAGCAATGCCAGAGGAACCTCTCTCCAAAGAGGTTAAAGAGAAAAGACAGAACACTGATTATTGTTCTTTTTTATCATTTTGAAGATCATTTAGAAGCTGCACACTATCAAAAACTTTTACAAATCAGCGTCATTCTTGAATACATATGTCTGTGTTTCATAGTGTGTAGCATTAATGATATTAAATGTATGCATTTTATGTTTCAGATTTACAGAATTTAACAGAATGGTTATACATTTCAACATATTGTTAAATGATAGATAAAGTGACAGCACCTTTGCAAGGATGCGATAAATTGATCAACAATGAAAGACTTTAAAGACATTCATTTTCTTTCAACTTTAGGGCAATATGTGTTGAATCCTACAACACTATTTAACATTTGGCTTGTTTTGTTCTGTTATTTCACACTTTTTATAGTATAAATACATATTAAAGGATATAATTTATTGAAAATTAGCTTAAACACTAATAAACAAAATATGATAAACAATAAGCAAATTAATAAAATACAATCCTTTGCAGGAATAATATTAAAGGCTTGATTCACACTAAATCTGGTCTACTATCCTTTGTGTATTTCCAGTCCTGTAGGCCAGAAAAGGAGATGTCTAAAGAAAAAGATGGATGAGAGGATGGCAATTTAGTCTCCAAGAAAAACCATAAAAGTAGTCTATACTAATATTACTTCAGTCAGTAGAAGCATTACAAAACACAAATCATCTGCTATCAAGATGGTTTGTAATTTGTTATGTCTTCCGTCTCGACCACACTCCGCACTCTAAGTCTCTCTTCTGTGCAGAGCTGAGGAAAGCATGCTTTACTTGGCCTCCAAAGCGGCTTTTATTTTTGGCACAGATGAAATGCCCTGTTCTTGTTCACCCTCCTCTGAGTTCAGGATCCACAATCAAATGAGAAGATGTTCTCTTTAAAGGTATAGGGCATTAAATTCTAGTCTTTGCATTCTTCTAGCTCTCCTCTTTGTCACACTACATTGCTTTGTAACATATGCAGTGTTTCATCTCTTGGCTGTGGTTCAGATCCTTTGGAGTATTACTTGCTTCTTTCATTAACATAAGAAAAATCACAGGTGTTTGGTTTGATAACTAACAATGGTGGAATGAAAATAAAAATGCTTTGCAACAGCTGTGGTGCGATTCAGTCAGATCTGTTATATAACTACATATACAAACTGTTCTTAGATTAATGCATACTATCCACAACATCCTTCACTGTTTTCTTTTTCATATGGCAGCTTTTATCCAAAGCAACTTTCAAAGGCCCTGAAGACATTGCTCCAGGTTAGACATCAGTACCTGTAATTAATTTCTGATTCCAGAAAAGTTCTGTATATAGTTATATACAAAACATTTAATAGCTAATACTTTGTAGCTTTTGCAGAAGAATAGTTTGATTCGGTCACCAAATACTTTCACTAAAAAAAAAAAAAGCAGCCAGAACATGCTAAAAAATAAATGTGTTTAAATGTGTTCCACAGATTCCTTAATTCTCATAAAGAGTTTTAAACAGTAAATTAGTGTAAGTTTAGTGTTATTTACTATTATAGAATTTACATATGAAGAAATCAGATGCCTCTAAGTGCCATCTGAAGTGTTCTCAAATTAGCATTTTTCTGAGGCGCCTATATTTATATTCAGTTATGTCAATTTTAATGGCAATGAAAAGAATGCATTCATTGCCGTAAAACTAAAAATTACTGAACCTACTCACGAAAGCCTGAGGATTTTTTTTCTTTTAGAAGAAATTTCAAGATGGCACTTAGAGGCTTTTGCATCTGAACTCTTCATATATTTATCTTGTATAATTCATATTTCATATATACAGTACTATGCAAAAGCAAAAATCAAAAAATAGTCAGTTTTTTTTTTTTTTTTTCTTTTGCAGTAGTGTGTCAGTTGGAAATATCAGTTTACATTTCCAAACATTATTTGTGTCATTAATTGTAATAATGCAGTGAAATTATTGTCTGCACAAGGAGTCTGACAACAGCCAGAGCTCCACACAGAGATCTGATCATCATCCAGTCTGTCTGAAATGACTTAAAGCAACACAACAAACTGAGACAGACTAAATCCAGAAGAACTGTGGCAATGTATCCAAGATGCTTCAAAAACCTATCTGCAAAGCTACCTGAAAAAAGATGGGCAAGTGTACCTCGGAACAGAAGCTGTTCCCTTTCAGTCGGTCACTCCGAGTCACGTCGGTGACCACCAAATAGGAATCTTGCTTCGAGATGACCAATGTACTCTGCGTGTATGAAAACACATCAATGAAATTGGCATGCGCTGATTAAAATCCAGCTGCATCTGATCACAGTGGATTAAGTACTCATTAGCTTTTCGCTTCGGAGCCGAACTTCACATGAAGTTGCTGTTCCTGAGAAGAAGACCTTCTACCTCGAGTCACGGTGTTGGCTGCTGGCGTCACAGCGTTGCAGCGGTGGTGGTACCAGTCAAATGGATTGTGTAGGCGGCCATCTCCCCTGCATGTGCGCTTCAGCTTTAAATCTAAAGAGCAAGCTCACGGGTGGTTCGTCTTTGAAAAGATATATAGATATCCTTTTAAGGATGTCGTACCACCCGTGCATTTTTGGATGCGGTCGTTACCTGGCGCCGGGTGACGGTCACGATCGCTGCCTCACGTGTCATGGACGCTGAGGCAGCTTTTGTGGATGAGTCCTGGCCTTAAGGCCAAACACTGGGGGCTTGGGAGACTCCCACATGACGCTGAAAGGGGCAGCCTCCATAGCGTTTTGGTAGGGATCCCTATTCGTCGGTCACCGACATGACTCGGAATGACCGACTAAAAGGGAACGTCTCGGTTACATATGTAACCCCCGTTCCCTGGAAAAGGGAACGGAGACGTCACGTCCCATTGCCATGGGGCTGTACCGCCGCTAGGTGGCCGTGTCACTGGTTCGGCTCCTGAGCGAAGAGCTAATGAGCACTTAATCAGTTGCCTATTTATACTCGCACTGCGATCAGATGCAGCTGGATGTTAATCAATGCATGCCAATTTCGTTGGGTTTTCATACACGCAGAGTAGATTGGTCATCTCAGATTCCACACCGATGTGACGTCTCTGTTCCCTTCCATGGTCACATCTTATATTTATATTTTATTAAATTTTATTTCAGCTTTATTCTAATTAAATGCTTTTTTAATTAATTTTTTTTTTTAGTTAAAATAACCACATAGATGAAAAAATTATGACAGACACTCAAATGTGTTTAACTGTTGCTATAATACTGTGGCACTCAGTATGAATTCCACTTCTGGCCTGAAGCATATTGCTGTCTTTATACCCATTTCAGCCTTTGACTTTACCATGAGGTGTTTTTATAGCTGTCTCCAGTTTCAGTGACTCTTCTAGCCCTTCCAGGAAGCTTTATTGCGTTGTTCTGAGTGCAAATCCCTATTGGACCTTGGCAATGTGTTTATGCCCGGCCTCATTAATTAATGCCGGGCATCGCGCCAGGCTTGTTAATTTGCCACAGACAAGCGGCAGGTAGATTGTGATGCGTGCAGGGTCCCATCATGCCCTTTTGCTGAATCGAGGTGAATGTATCAGCGGCGTCAGACCTGAGGTCAAAGGTCAGCGTGCCTCACACTAAAATGCCAGGGCATTTTTTTCTCACTCAAAAGCAAAGCATGAATAATTCAAGTATGCAAATGGCCACAAGGTCAAGTGTCTTGTCCTGTATCTAATGGCCTGTGTTAAAATATGGCAATTATTGATGCTAACATTGTTATTGATGACTAAAACAATCACATAAGCGCTGTGATGCACACACATCGATCGCTTGGCAGATTATGAATTGGAAAGGAGCTGATGGGGTACAGTCGAGGGGGAAGGAGAGGCGAGAGGTGCGACCCGTTTATCGATGCCATTGTCATTGGTCTGACAGTGTTTTCCGTCACACTGAGTGACAGAATGACATTTCTGAAGGTTAGTCATCCGGCCTGTCTGCGATTCCCCCCTAACACTCATTGATGATGTCATTTGTCAAATGGATTGACTGGCTTAAAAGGTTGCTTGATTATGGACGGCATAAACACAATGTTGATTAATTCCTGTAGTACTTGATCATTGAATGTCATTAGACTGTGTGAGCTCTGTCTAAATGTAGAATTTCAAATGCACAATGGAACTGGTATAGCTCCCCCGAAATGTAAAATGTATGAAAACTCGCATTTAGGCCTTCAAGGATATAGATGCATTTGTTTCTTTATTAGATTCAGAATAAATTTGGAGAAATGTAACCTTACATCATTTGAGTGGGTGCCATCAGAATGAGAGTGCATACTGCTGATAAAAACTTCACAACAATTCACTGCAGTTCATCAGTTATTTTCTTATGAAGTGAAAATCCAACCTGGGGCCTCATTTATAAAACTTTCTTACGCACTGATTTGATCTTAGAGTGTTCGTACGATCAAATCCACGTC
>JAUCMU010000013.1:19649062-19660152 GCA_032275025.1 Enteromius treurensis | reverse complement strand
GCCCATTTCATTGGTCTGATTTTACACACATTCAGAGCCGTAACGCTGGAGGCGTTCCCCATAGCGTTCTGCCGGACACGGCTCGAGTTCCTGAAGAGGAAATTAAGTTAACTGTTTGAACGTATTCTTACATTTTAATCATATTTAAGAATTTAAGAATGTGACATAAAGTTCTGGCTTTATAATTTGCAATTGCTAGTTTATATTTCGCAATTCTGAGAAAAAAAGGCAGAATTGTGAGTTTGTATCACACAAGTCTGACTTTAATATAACTCACAATTATACAAAAGATATTATTGTAGAATAATATAAGTTATAATTATTCTGTTATTACTAATACTTATAAGCAGTAGTAGTAGAAGTAGTAACAATTTCTTTTTTTTATTGTTTCAACAATAGTAATAATAATAATTTGTATTATTATTATTACATCAATCAATGAATCAATAAAGTGATCTATAATCTCCATGAGTTTTAATATAAATCTTATGACATCTGATATAGCCTACATTAGAATTCTAACAGAACAGGAGGAATAAAAGCCACCTCATCTCGTAAATGTTCAGTTGACACATGAAAAAAAGCTTATTATATTGAAGTTATTTTGAGAATTCTGTGCGTATGCGTATTTAACCAACCTTTTGTCACAATTTTTGACACCATTAAGCATTATCTCGTTCATAATGTCATCAACTTCAGATTTTCGTCTGAAGCTGCAATACGAGCGTAAAATCTCTGTCGTTGTTCTCCCTTGACTCCTGTTTCAGGTCTGTGCCATTACTGAGGCATACATGCATTGCTCCAAGCCAGTGTATAGAGGGGCTGGCAGACCTGTGCGGGGTTTGACTGTGAATGGGGATGAGCTGTTTTACATTCAGCAGGGGCGGCTTGTGTAGTTTGTAGACACGGGGTCCTGCCAGGCCCTCTCAGTCTCAGTGTAATGCCAGCAGGATCCGAAATGCCACCTCCGACTGCCAACTCATGTTCCCTTGCTTCAGGCTTTAGGATTTGAGCTAAATGAGATGATATGAGTATATGTGGGAGTAAATATATGTCAGTGCATGTTTGTGGATACCTGTGTGTGTGTGCATGTTTATTTGTTCAGCAGTCAGGTTGATTTGTTTGTCCTTCACTATGAGATATGCTCCACGGTGTAAACAACACCACACCCAGTGAGCACGCATTCACCCTGACTGGGCCACGATGCACTGCACCACCACCCTCTCCCTTCTCGTGCCAAGACCATTAGCCAAGCGGACCATGCATCCACCAGACCAGTCATTCACTGTAGGTCAGTGCCACGCATTCATCATTATCTGTGTATAAAGTGCCAGCGTTGTACTTGTCAATGCAGAAATAACTCAGTGAAATTGATGGAATTGCAATCATTGCATTCGTAGTTTTGTACTTCTCACTGATTCCATTCAAAGCGATTATTTCTGAAATGATGTAACCATAAAGAGAGAGAGAATGAGAACGTTTTTATTGATTTTGAGGAATACTAAATCAGTTTTTTGTGCAGGTGAGATGAGTAAATACATGTTCACATTTAGGCTAGAACTACAGTAAGTTTACACACAATGCCTCTGCACTTACTCCTGATTTCTCTCAACATGGCAACACAAGAGCTGTCAGTCGGAAACAAAGTTAAAAATGTAATATTATTTTTATTTAAATACTGTAAATGTAAATATAATTTAAAATGTAAAACGCATATATAACATAACATTTCTGTATATTTAAAACAAAATGAATGTAATGTAGTAATATTAGTTCAGGTTTACAGTGGTATAAATAATAATTTCTACATACTACATACTACTGCTACTAACTTATAATTTTCCTTGTTTGTTCGATTACATCATTAACAGATCTTTACCTCACATCTATGCCATATGTAGATGTACAAGCTACTACTACTGTAAAACATTACTTTGGTGTAAAGCTGCTTTGCAATTATATGTATCGTGAAAAGCGCTATACAAATACATTTTAATTGAATTGAAGTGGATCAAAACCTTTTCTCAAAGTTATGATAAAACATATTTAATATGTCCAAGCAAAAACTGTAAATACACAGACTTACAGGTAGGACATGTGGGATTGCATTGTCATTGTGATACTGCGTGATAATTATAACAAAATGGAGTGCTACCCATACTGTATACTTGAATATGATTTGCCATTTGATATATTTTGACGTTGACAAACCAAAAAATGTAACTTTTAATTTTTAGTCATCCTAAGAACAACCTAACAACAAACAGGGCACTAATTCCACATATCCTTTACAACAATGTACGTTATATCCTACATTCTTCAATCTTAATATTATTTGTCAGTTACTTTCTAATTTATTATTTTTTTAATCCCTTTTGAGGTGCCACTTCCTCCGTTATCTCATCAGAGAAAACTCATGTACAGTCAAAAATAACAATAAACAAGAAGCTGTAAGAATTTGTTATTGTCTGCTATGACACGCTCGGGGTGTCATCAGCAGCCATCCTGTGTGAAATCTAATATTGGCATTGTATGGTATCCGTGTGTGGAAGTGTGTACTGTATTCCCATGCTGTGACAAAACAAAGAGATTCATCAAAAGCAAGTCTAACAAAGCTATTATTGGCCAGTGTAGGATTCTCTAAAGTTTCCCCTCTTGGCTGTTGTTTATGGCTACGTCCCGCAGATTTACAATGCTGTGTGGTTTTTTATGAAGCACCGTTAGAGGGTACGAATGAGTCGTATAGGTCCACCGTCAGCGTTTCCAGTCAGGCACCATACCGTGATGCATGGCGGATCTACCTGGTGTCCAGGGACTCGTTTTTGTTTTTGCACTTTACTATATGTGCTTTTATTTTATCTCTGCTTCTTTTAGAAAGCACTGCATCATCATATCGAGCTGATCTCAGAGGAGAGATTACTTTAAATGATTGTGAGTCATTGTTTTAGAAGGGCTTGCAGGACGAGCGTTGGGAACAGGGGAGAATAACATCACAGTCCGACTATTGACAGTTTCTTGATCTAAACCACTGCAGAGCAAGAAAATACAGAAACGTCCTTCAGTACAAACCAGAAACAGCAGGTATACAAACTAAGCAGAGTGTGTCCTAATTAGGCACAATATTTAAAATGATCTTGACACATTGACCTTCCACTAATACTGTTTTCAGGTCCAAGTGAGAAACAGATGTAGGCTTTTAAAAACTCCCGGTGTACCCTAGTCTCTGTTTCATGTATTTTAACGATTGAGAAAAGATGAATAGCTGTCTGGACGAATGACATTTCGGTATGGAGATAAAGGGTAGGATCATGATTTTTCTGTAGTACTACAGCACAGTGTGAGTGTATATTAGCTTCATTTGTTGTTTGCGTTTGGGATCTAAGGGGGCATTTGGACACAGAAAGAGTAACGTTTGATGAAAGAATAAACAAGTGCATTCACTCTAAAAATAAGAAACAGAGGTATGACTATGGTGATCTACTGCCGCGTGGAAATGTTGACCTGAAATGTTTAAACTAGGAGTTTGGATGAAGTTTTAAGTAACATAAAGGCATAAAATACACATAATAATAAACATACAGCTGTCATTCAGACAGAAGATAACTTTACGTCAATAACTCTGTGTATATATATATATAGGTACTAGGGGTGCAACGGTTCGCGTATCGTGTATCGTACGGTTCATGGTAATTTCCCAAATCATCAAAGTGATAATTTGTATCTCCTTGTTAGTGGAGACTTGAGAGAGCAGAGCTTATTTAGTCGTTTGGAATGAACTTGTCCACAAGTGGAGCGATGTGATTTCCTCATTATCTTATATATGTATACGTTTTATACATATCAGTTTTTATGTATTAGCATATTTTAAAAACATATATAAAATGTATGTTTATTTGCAACAGTTATGCTATCAACAATAACAATAACTAAATGTCGACATTTACGACATTAAAACAGCGACATCTGCTGAAGCACATCATGTTGCCTTCGTTATCACAGGAACATCCCAGCTGAAGATAATGAGGAAATTACATCGCTTCGCTTGACAAGTGCATTCCAAACGACTAAATAATGACACACATGTGCACTGCTCACTCAAGTTCCCACTAACAAGGGGATATGGATGATCACTATGATTTGGAAAATGACCATGAACCGTACGATATGCGAACCGTTGCACCTCTAATAGGTACATTTATTTTATTTTAGGCTAATCATGATAATTTGAAAAAGCATCAGCTTTTCTGCCGCTGACCACTTTGTCATTGCTTTTAAAAATCTTGTATGCTATTTAACAAATCAAAAACGCCCCAAACGTTTTTTCTAAATTGTCTTAAAACAAATTAAATGAAATAATCATTTTGCCATTACACACAAAACTAAACTATTTTAGTAGCCGAAACAGTAGTAAAGGCTGGTCAGAGCAGCAATATTTCAATTAAAGTGTTTACATGTCTGTATTTTTTCGATTAAAATCGGCATAGGCCAGTTATGTTAATACGATTATGCTTGCTACCATTATGAGCATAATTGCATTATTTAAATCGGAATATATTGTGTTTACAAAAGTTAAAGTTTCATCGCAGTACTGTCCATGTGAACACACTCATTGTGGGACTCTTGTGAACATGCATCATTATTGTTAATTAATAAACCTACCCATCACTGGTGTTGTACAAAACCTGACTCGTACGAAATAGCTACCTCGTAAAATAAGTTGGATTGAGTAGTGATGTTTTGTTGCTGAATGATTCAGTGTTTAAAAAATCAGTTAAATGATTCAGTGACTTACTCACAAGGTTAGTCACTTGCTTTTTTTTATACTGCATGAATGAATAGCTCTGAATGAAACGGTCGAATAACTGATTCATCGTCAGTTTGTCTACTTTGATGCCACCTACTGGTGTAACAATGTAACCTATGCTGTCAGTCATGCAATTCATTTTGCATTAGTCACAAGCTGACTGGATGTCTAAAGATATAATAGCTAACAAAAGCCCTCAAATTGTGATCATGTGACAATGCATTACTGTGTCAGACAAAATGTTTGTGTTTTCATATACTGTGAGCCTGTAGGTGGCCTGCAGTTCTCAGTCATCCAATTTACACTTAGGGAGATTATAAACATTCTTTTTTAAAGTCCTATTATACTACATGCATTGATTTGGCAGCTCCAGTCAAAATATATAAAGCATGTGAATGAAGGTCGTTTGAAAGTTGACCAAGGGATGATGTGAGGGGCACTTATCCAGCTGTGTGCGTGTTCAAAAGAGTGAGAGAGTTTTTCAAATGTCCTCTACTTATCCTTCCACGCTAAACGCACCAATAATATTTGCTCCAAGTGTTGACAAGCTTTATCTTTGTTCAAGGTTTACACTCAAAGAATTCAAATGAGCCTCTGTTTTGTTGCCAAGGAGTCGCCTAATCAAAGTCACCGAATTGTTGCTGTGACAAATTTAATTAATTTTCTTTTGTTCCCGTTGAGTGACACCATTCCTTTCTTTCCCTCCAGCGAGCTATCGGCAAATTATTCCACCACCTAATGTCCTTATTCATATCAGCACAGCTACCAAGGAAACTTTGTCATTGATATCACTTTTTTTATTCAAAGGAGGGCTGCTGGAGTAACCCAGAAGTATTTTGGCATTCAGAAACCCTCCACTGAGACCAAGAGCAGGGGATCATGAAGGACGGACCCTCCAAGGTAGATATGGCTATTGTCTTTTTGGAATAACGGATATCTTCCCCAGTCCAACCATTTAGGCACAAAATATTTTCATATTGGCAAAGTTATGCAAGATTTCCCTTCGGTTCACAGCGTAATATAGCTGTGTTATATCTAAAAATAACACATTGAAAATGGTTTTCAGTGATTGAAATCAGGAGGGTATTACTATTAACTAAACAAATCCCAATAAGAAATCGTAACACGAGAAATAAAATCAGTATTAACTAAAATAAAATGCCATGCAAATATGTCTTATGTATGCTAGTTATTGGTTACTTAAATTTACAAATAACTAAAATTAAATTAGCTAAAAATGATTAAACATAGATCAATCAAATTATTAATTGTGGATGAATTGTATCCAAAATAACTAGTTTTTGTACATGTGTGTGTGTGTGTGTGTGTGTGTGTATATATATATATATATATATATACGTATATATATATATATATATATATACTGTATTTAATCACACACACAGATTATATTCTGAATTTTCTTTTTATTGTTTTATTTTATATTATATAAATATATTTTCTCTTAAATGTATACATGTATGCGATTATATATGTAGTTATTAATAAATAATACATATACACACATATAAATAACTACATCTAAAAATAAAAACAATATAATAAATCTAAAAATTAATAAGATACAGAATTAAAAATACAAAAACTAAAAAAATACAAAGCACATAATAAAATGTCCAAAATGTTACTTAAAATTAAAAGTGATATTGAATTACACAAAACTAAAGTTAATTTACAATATTAATAAATAATATAATAAAATAGAAAAAAAAACTGAAATGATACTGCTTGTTTCAAGGTTGTGTAAAATGTTTTTAGCCATTGTGCTCACTGACAAATGTTTTTGGAAAACATAAAATGGTGGTTGTTTCATTCAGACATGACAGACATTAAATAAAAGCTGTTCGGTTGCAATAAAGTTAATTGAGGTTGTCCAGCTTTTACAATCTACCTTGCGTTTTCTTGAACACTGGACGAGCGTCTGATATTCCTGCGCACAAGGGTGAACCGGGTGGTTGCCATATTTGTTTCTTTTGCTATGCCTTATTTTTTTTATTTAATGCTTTTGTGCTTTATCACACTGAGAGGTACGAATTCTAGTCTGACTGAAAAGGGGGAAAAAGCAAACAATATTTTCTCTAAACTGGTGTGTGGTAGGAGCCAGGCCTGCAAAATAATGACCCCGCTGAAATCCCCAGAAATACAAAGCATTCCCTCCGCCGAGCCACTGTGTGATAAATAACAGTGTCAGCTTCTCAAAATGGATGTTTGGAGTAAAAACATTGAGGAAATGTACTTCAGTACAGGCGGGTTCAGCTGAAATGGTTCACCCACACACACCATCCATCATTACAGCCCCAGACCACGGAGACACATGTTCTGCTGCGGCCTTTAGGTTCTCTTTTCATTAAGTCTATCGTAGGCATTAAGTGCTGTCCACTCGACTGTCCGTTTCAATCCTCTGCGCACTGATGTACCCGTGAAGTGAAATTAAATCAAATCCTCATTGCCGGACTCTGATGATTTATGAGTGTAAAATGAGATGGACATAATCAAATCTCTATGCATAAAGCAGAGTCGCTGTGACTGAGATATAGCCTGAACCGTGTTGACGTCGGGTCACTTGAGCGAGGGTTTTGACTGACCTGTGCTGCGACGCATAAATACTTCACTGGCCCGTTATGATTTACGCAAACCAGAGCCGGTTCCAGCTGGATTCAGACGGGAAGCACTGCATCCCTAGAAAGCATTTCTGTCATTGGGGTTTTGATGTTGCTACAAAAGTTAACAGGCATTTTTCAAGGAATAAACTTTTCTAAACTAGTTTAGATCCATCATGGTGGGATGAATGTGTCACTCTTTAAAATGAAGTTTCCAGAGGGGGGTTTCACAGCTTTGACGTACTGTACAGTAGAATAACCACATTGGGTTCCTGAAAGAAAAACAGCACACATTTAGAAGTTTTACATTGACAAGTATTTTTAAAGATATTAATAATATTCATCATGGCTGCATTTATTTGATCAAAAATAAAGGAAAAATTATTGCAATGTAAAATGACAATTTTTTATTTTAATATACATTAAAATCTAATTTTTTTCTGTGATGTGCAGCTGAATTTTCAGCATCATAACTCCATTCTTCAGTGTCACATGATCCTTCAGAAATCATTCTAATATGCAGATTTTTTATCAGTTTGGACTTGTGATTGTTATTTTGTATTACTTTTTTTTTTTTAATGAATGAATGATCGAATTAATTAATGTAACGTTAAAAATACTATATAACTATATATATACTGCCATTCAAAGGTCAGTAGATTTATACTGTTAGAAGAGATTTATGTTTTTAATAAATGCTGTTCTTTATACCGTTTTATTCATCAAAGAATTCTGAGAAAAAAAATATTGAAGTTTTTATTCCAAAAAAAGAAAAAAAGAAAAAATTGCCATCACAACTTTGCCAATACTGATCATTCTAATAATTATTAATAGATTTTTTTTTTTTTTTTTGTGAAAACCTAGCAAACCCTTGTTTGTCCTGTTATTTTTCACATGCACTACGAATCTGATATTTGCTACATTAAAATGTTGTTGTTGTTGTGTTTTGATTCTGCAAAAAAATATTACTTCTTGCTCAATAGTATTTTATAAGTAGCTGATATAACCACAACTATCAGAGTATTTCAAAATATCCCAGGGGACCCAAAATCACCTCAGACCCTAGAAGGTTAAGGCCTGTTCACACCAAGTGTGATAACTATAAAAAAATATCAATAAAGAAATAGTTCTAATAATCATTCTTAGTATCCCAGCTGATGAATGATACGAATACCGAATTTGAAACTGCAACCTATTATTCCAAGAGTAAACCCTGCTAAAAAGACAGTTAAATCTTGGTTTCTATTGGATGCATGTTGTTTATCAAGCCATATTGGTTTGCCCTATTCAGTCATTCTGAATCAGAGGTTGAAGAGATCGTATTTGGACAGTGCCACGGCTTATCCTCATTGTTGCCATGGTGGGTTTGTTCTGACCGTTGTCACTATTCATGTTTTTTAAAAGGTTCAAACTGACAAATTCTGTTAAAGGCAATTGTGAAGGGCTCTTCAGACTACACTGCACGCGCAAAAAATTGGACTGAATTGAAAATTGAATATGTCACTCACCTGGCCAAGGCTGCTCTTCTGTTTGTCTGACAGGTAAAGTGACCTTTGCTGCAGTCGTGGAATGATCCAGGTAGCAAGAAGCCTTCGGGAGATCTCTCCAGCATACTTATCTGCTATATTACTTTCTGGGCACCTCCAGGGACGGGCCTCCGCTCTGAGAGCTGTCTGGTAAAGAGGCTTAGAGCTCTATCAGACGTCCATGTGTGGTCCCACAATGGTCGCCCTTTTTTGCCACCCCATACAAATACTCTGTAATTGCTGATTTTGCATGAAAAGAAATTCACATGGGACACAAATAATTTATTTCCTAAAAAAGACAGCCAGACCTATCACATTTAGCAATAACAAGTATAAACACATGTTGCCTTTTTTCCTTTATTTAGCACAAACAAGCATTAACATATAAAAAAGAAAATAAGTGAAGGATGAGTGAGAATGAGTTGTTATTTTCACAATGAAATTTGGCAGGTAATTTATAACATTTGGTGCACCATAATGATGAATATTAGCTTGGATTTAATTCATTTAAATTCTTAGGTTTTATGTCTACATAAAACAATCAAACAAATAAGCACAAAAATATAAATGTATAAGTTAATAATTAAAATAATAACAATAATTGTGTATTTACTCATGCCATCACTGTTCTTTTTAACCTTGTTGTATATTTTTAGGTCCTAACATATAAAAAAAATACATTCATAAATTATTATTTATGCTTTATTGCCTTATAACCTGATTATACTGTTAATAATAATATTGATGACAATAATAATAATAATAATTATTAAAAAAATAAATAAAACATTTCATGTTTTCTTTGGAATTATGTTTACCCATAAAACAGTGTGCTAATCGTGGTAGTATGGGAAATTAAGCAAATCTGTGCCTTGGGGGATCATTACTGTGACCTCTGTTTAAACCAGGGGTCTCCTAGAGGGTCCTCACTAGAGTCTGTTGGGGCATTTCAGCCCCAGCTGCTGCTGTCACAGTTGGGTCCATGGGGAAAGTTGGCCCAGGAGCCAGAACAGGGAACCAGTGGAAAGGACAGGAGCAGATGTGTGAAGCCCTGTGACCAATGTTTCACACTGGGTGACTGTGACACGACCTTGCTCCTGGGCCAGACACCGGTCGACTCCCCAGTATGCGGGTATAAGGGGCACGACGACTGTGCATGTGTTGCTCAGTTCATGCAGTGCATGATAACAGTGGAAAGCAGGGAGAGGTTGTTAATTATGTGACTCATTAATGCCTGTTTGTAATGGTGTCATCATAAGGATCATTTTGCCAACGTGTTCTCCATCAGCGCACACAATGCTTTCCTCTACTTTACCTTCTCACTTTGATCATAATCAAACGTGTCAAATAGTTCATAAACGTCTTGTTTCAGATATACTGGCAGTAATGATCATTGCAGGAATAGGTCTTTTAAGTAATTTTTTTTCAGCCTCAATCCGTTTCTGTGGTAATTAACGTCAGCTAGCTTGAGCGAGCACGCCCTGGTGTTCATCAAATGAGTTTTATGTGGCAGTGATTCATTTAAAGGTCGTCACTAAATTAGCATTACTCTATACAAAGTCATTACTAAGAATAGCTCACAGCAAACTTGCTGCTCTTTGGGGTTTTTTTCCTGTGTTTTGTTTGTTTCTTCATGAAAGTCTGTGATGGATGGAGGTTCTAATCACAGGAGGAGATGAGAAAGTACTCAACCTTTCCACTAGTGCTGTTTTTATATTGCCTTGCAAAACCAACACATGAATATCCAAGCATTTTGATGTCTAAAATGAAACGGCGTGTAGAGGAGTGGGCTGGTTGGTTGGAGGTTTGAAACCCAAAGAATAGGGTTTCAATAATATATTGCTTAAACTTGTGACAAGTAGCAGTTGCAATGTATTTCTTTTCTATTTCTATTACTTCTGTATTATGTGGAAACTTGATAAAAAAGAGGATATAAATTGGAAATATGTGGGATGTGACTTTATTTTGTCAATTATGTATACAAAAAGTTTAATAAAGCATTTAATAAAAAACATAATAAAAACGTTACTTCTCTGCGTCTTCAGTCACTCAGATGTCGGGAGTAAATGACTACTGCTATGTTCATAAATACATTCAACAACAAAACACCTCAATCTCTTAGGAGTCTTGCTTGTCTCT
>JAUCMU010000013.1:19595419-19612444 GCA_032275025.1 Enteromius treurensis | reverse complement strand
TGCAATTAATCATAATTAATAGTAATTATTTATATCAATATCTATATTCCCTTATTGAGCATTAAAATATGTTACAGCAGTGAAAGCATTGCCTGCACTAGCTGGCATCGAACCCCCGTCTCCTGCATGGAGGCGCAAATTCTACCACTGCCCCACCAGGGCAGCCTCCGCCTTGGCGGCAGCGCGGGATATACTCGCTATACAATGAGCTCACTAAAGACACTAAATCTCGCTAAATCAGAGAAAAATTATGTCGCATAGAGAGCGCTTGCTGAATGAATGAGGCTGACGTGCACTGCTTCACACGTGCTCTTATACTTCCTGGTCGGTGACGTCACCCGAGGATGATGTCTCAGCACTTCGTTTGACGGTTTGCATGGCAGTTTCAGAGCATGGTCACGCTGGAGGCGTTCCCAAAGCGTTTCCGGACGCAGTTCGAGTTCCTGAAAAGGAAATACTTGTCACCAATGGAGCTACAATGAATCTAGTATTAAGAAGCTTTTGGGAAACGCAGCTGTGGTCAAATAAAGCAGCTTTTTCAGTTCACAAATATGCCTGGAAACTTTACCAAACACGAGTGAACATCGTCAGTTTTATATACATATTGTACTGTTTATTCCTTTATGTTTAAAACTTTTTTTAATGAAAGAAAATAATATGCCGCACACCTTTAGCTGAACTCCAGCACAGGCCTCTCTCTCCAAACTCATCCGTCATATCCTCTCATTTTGAGCATGGATGCATAATTTACTGAGCTTCAATATGAATCTCAGCCTATTCCTCTGATATCCAGCGCTGGTCAATTATCTCATATTATCAATATCTGCCATCTATATTGCATTGGCTCATTTGAATTTCATATCCAAACACTAATATTCTGCCTTTTTATGAAACCTTTATGGTAATGCGGCCAAGGTTCTCGGGGCTATCAATTACTTAGTGTGTGTCTGTAAAGCTGGAGCGAGTGGGAACTAATGTCTTGGCCCTTAAGGTGGCAGGACATACCATCTTTTACCTTCATTACCGCAGTGAAGTGATGGTTTCCTCCTCAACCCCCATGGCAAGTCATTTAACCTATCTACACCCCAGTCACACAGTTTGTCAAAGCACATTCATGCGACTGCGATACAGCTATTAGAGCCACAATGGCGATCATGTCGAAGAATGAGAAGATGAAGTAAGTGTTCCCAGTTTGGCTCTAGGTTTTGCTCTGGTGAAATATACAGTTTTTGAGCATTTCACTTTACGACTTCCACATTGCTTTATAAGTTGTCATTTTTGCAGTATGCTGCAGCTGTGGTAAAGCATAGAATATCATTATTTTTGCTTGCATTATAGTTTTGCAACCACTTGACACCACAAACACACACTGATTAATCTTGAAATGGAAAAAAAAAAAAAAATGGATGAACCTCAAGACAAATATTAAATTATTTAATCCAGTCCGTGTGTGAGTGTGTGTAAGGATGTCAGAGATGATGCAACGTTGGCCTCATCTGTTGTATTCATAATTTCAGATGAAACCGAACAAAAAAAAAACTTTTCAATAACAACAAAACCTCTGCACAGTGCATAGGTAATAGCTCACATCTAGAGAACAATCACCTCATTGTTTGCACGCTCAGATAAAAGGCTTTCATCTCACTTTCTCAAACTGCATGAGGAGAACTGTTGCTGAACTGCAATGCTATAAAACTGGCACTCATATTGTACAAATCACCAATTTGACTGGAAGTACAGATGAGTTCCAAGAAAATCAGCCTGTCCAGTTATAAAAGGAAGACATGCATTTGTGAAAATATTTGTTTGACTGCTGAACTTTATGCTGTTTTTCTATATGGTTGTTAAGGCTTGATAAAAGGTATTTTGAAGTAAACAGGCCACATGATTCAAGGAATAATTAAAATTTGACACCAAAGTGTACAGTCACTCACAACAGAAGTGTATTATATGAATGAATCTCCTTCCTCAAGGCTCAAAAGTGTTGAGCTCAAATCTCTCAGAGTTGATGCAATATTGATGCTTGAGTGTGTAAATTCCAATCGCTGCGAAACACAAGTGATGTGAGCTGTCAAACAACCTTGATGCTCTTTTGAGCTCAGCACTATGTTGTGCTTTAGGACTGTTTAATAGCTATTTTGCTTCTCAAGTGCAATAATTGCTGTGGAATCCACTCTCATAATGCAAAACTCACTTAATGGACTGTTATGAAAGCAGAAAGGCCTATGTAGTGTAGGATAAGCAGATGGAGCTCTAATGCTGATTTACAATGATAACATTATACTGGTCTTACGAAGAAACCTATAAAGATAGCCAATATGTACGCATATAGGTGACTTTGGAATGGGGAAAAGCGAGAGGTGGAAGAGATTACATATTTTGGGTAGCTTAACGAGTTGTTGAATGGTTTACTATTGTAGTATAGGAGCCTGAGGATAAAATAAGTTTTGTCTGAAGATTATTCACTGTCGGAAAACTCTGGAGAGCTCTGACTACAGAAAATTAAAGTTGTGGCAAAGACATGCTGTAGGTGGGTCTTTCTATAACTCGTTCACACTGTGAGTAATTCCTCATTCATTTGTCCTTATTTTTTTTTTACACAGTAGAGATTTAATCAGCATGCGCAAATGAAAGCATCCTAATCTCAATTACGGATGTGCCTTTTGGCAAACAAGCACTTGAACTGAAGTCTTGCTCTGGAAAAAAAAAGATAAAAATGATGTCTCGGCTGGATGGCTCAAGTATCTTGCTATTGAACTGAATGTTGTTGTTGTTGTTGTTGTTGTTTTATCACAAACTTTTAGGAATGGTTCTTTTAGTTCTCATTCAGTACTTTTGACATCTTTTTGTTATTGTAAATAAATTGTGTTTATATTTTTAATGATCAATGTAATCACTTGCTCTACATAAGTTGTTTTTAACTGTTTGTGCTTTCTTAAAAGGTTATGTTTAGTCAACTTGAAACATGATTTTGCATTTAGTAACAACTCTTAAAGGGGTCCTCTGATGTTGCTAAAAAGAACATTATTTTGTGTGTTTGGTTTTATGCAATGTGTTTATGCAGTTCAAGATGAAAAAAACATTATTTTCCACATACTGTACATTTTTTGTTTCTCCTGTAAGCCTCACCTCCAGAAATGGGTCAATTTGTGCAACACTCATTGTTCTAAGCCAATGATTGGCCAGCTATTCAGTGCATTGTGAATGGCCGAATATCACAAGCATCCCTGTGGTGGAAACACCCCTCACAACAACGTGATGCTACATCCTGGGCGTTATGACACCAAATAATTAAACTAGTAATTACAAACATCCAGTAGAGACATAATTACTGATTATCATGACTTATACTGTCTTTTTATGCTTTGCGTTGCATCACACCTTGTAAACAACACCATCCCTGCATTCATGATCTGACCACAAACAGCAAATACTAACATTACCCATCACTGCTCAAAATTCAACGAAGGCTTAAGGGTTAACCATAAAAAAAATGCTAGAATTGAAGTTACGAAAAGAAAGTCAGTTGACCACCTGTAAACCATCAGTGCTGTTAGAACGGGTTCCATAACTAATACTAAACCTCTGTTTCGTTTAGTTAAATGTACGATACTTGCATTGCCTCGCTGGTAAGTGTCTGATGCAGTCGAAGTCTGATGGTTCCAAGGTTTTGGATTTTCAATCTTGTCCTCCTGGTTTGAAAAACGATGAATTGCAAAAGGAGTCCTGACCAAAAGGTCTAGCTCAGAACTAAGGGGTTGCCGTGGAGCTAAATTCTCATCTTAGTGTCTCAAAAGACTGCAGATTGCGCTGCATCTTGGCCCAGCCGATGCGCTGCATCAGCTCCGGGAGACCAGAGAGAATGGTGGGCTCCGCATCCAGACAAATCCAAAAAGCTATTTGCGTCGATGCCATGGGGGCTTTTTAAAACATGTTGAGTTCACACATCTTGTGGGTCAAAAAGCCAATGGTGTGCTGATGCTTTGGAGGCAATTTTTTATGTTTCTTTGTTCCTAAGCATGGCAATTTGCATATGGGCAGGATTGGAGGTTGATAAACAAATTAGAAGATATTCTTAAAACACTGAATGTTGCAAGGATATCAACATATAACATACACCCTCAATTAGAGCGTCTGAAGACGAGTCCTTAGATACCAAACACGGAATGTGTTGACCATATGAGGTGACATTGAGAATAGTGGTCTATCAAAAACATGCATAAAACACACAAGACGATATATACTGTACAAGCACAATACCAATATACACTCTGACCTGAAGGATATGGGTTTACTGAAAAGAAAGTTTTCCTGTGAATTAATTTATTTGCTTTGTTCACATTCCTTCAGGCAAAAAACGTATTAGTCGGTTGCCATGGAAATCAGAGGCCTGTTCCTGGGGTGTTAGCTGTCGGTCAGGGGATGGCTCCAAAGAGCCTTTTAGTTGGAATTTGAGTTGCTCCTTGGGTTTGGAAAGCAGTATTAATGATTATTTGTTAAATGTAACAAATTTAAATAAAGTTTGCGCCTGTTTGGTTCAAATGCTACACAGTCCTCCTTAATGCGCTAAACACACTCTACTATTTGGGTTGAACTGTTTTAGAAGAATGTTGTCAATACAACCTGGCCACTGATGTCATGTCCTCTTTTGGAAGCAAAAACAAAGTACTTTCACTTTCACAACGGCATGCAGCGTCTCCTAAAATTGTGCCACGACAACACTACAGGCAGAAAAAAATAATTTCTTTGCTGAAACATTTGGGTGGTGTTTGAAAATAAAATAAAGTAAAAAAGAGAGAGATCTATCACATGTGTGCCTTTATTAATTAATGACATCTAACACCTTAACTTCAGCTGTTTACAGTAGTTGAAGTAGCACTTGTAACAGTTTGTATGGGTATAGCAGCAAAGAGTGGGCGTAAAAATCCAAAACAGCATCCCAGACTGTTATATCTAAAGTCAGTGGGAACAATCATGTTTGATATTCAGGACAGAGCGATGAGCAGTGGGTGCTCCCGTATGCTTTTACTCAGCTATAATTAGGTTAATTAATCTTGTTGCCGATCTAGGACTTGACAAGATTAAACATCCGTGATGTTGGTAGCTGGACTTTCCAGCCCATCAAATTTGCACGTTGCTCCCCAGAGATCAATTTATTTTCAATTACAGCATCAGGATCTAAGAACTGATTGGAGGACAAGACTTTCTTCATTGAGCATCTACCAGACAAAAAAAAATGTAATAAAATAAATAAAAACTTAAGCAGAGCTCTGTATGTCAGCAAATTTAAAGAGTGATTAAAATCTAAATAAAAATGCAGAATTACACCACTATTCAGTATAATGAATCATGAAAATGAATCAACATATGCAGAATTATCAATGCTTCTCTTAAGAATGGAATGCAAACTTTAAGAAGGCATGCTTGATGATCTCATTTCACCATTAAAGTTTCTCTCTCTCTCTCTCTCTGTCTCCATAACGTGACTTATTTTTTAAATAAAACACGGTATTTAACAAGAAAAGCAATATGTGGTGACACTCAACTTTATTTAACTGGAATTAATTTGCTTGTGAAAACAGAAAGTAGCTGAATCCCTTGAGAAACAACACCAGCACCCAGTTTTAAGAAAGCTGAAGGTCACGTTCACCTTCACGTTCACACGTCCCAATGGTACTATTTATTGCTTATATAACTTTGTTACAGGAACATTAGCCAGCATTAAATTGCTACAATAATTACTGGCAAGATTTCACTAGGGCTGCATTAACTATAACAACAGCCTAAAACACCACATACAGTAATTAGCTATCTGGCTACTGGTTAACATTAACGGATGTAATGTCAGCTAAAAAGGTTTTCAGACGTTGAGCAAGCTAATACCTTCTGATGAATGTTTTTGCACAGTAAAACAGGAAAGAGTACATTTAGAGTTTAGAATGTACATTTTGAGTTGTATGTATAAATAAGAGATAAACAATCACACATATTGAGTCCTTTATTAAAGTGGCTATGCGTGAAAAGTGCAATTTAGCACACACCTTAAATGTTTAATTTATTTGTCAGGTTGGAAGATGTATGTGTGCGTGTGTGTGTGTGTGTTAATACACGGATGGTGACCAGACCCTTTGATTGTGTCCTGCTGACTAACACACAGATTCTCGGACATGCTTGCACACTCTCTGATCTGTGTGAGAGACTCCCTCCAGAGCTGCAGCTGTCATCCAGAGCTCCCTACCACCTGTCACATCCACTCCATCAAATATCACAAACCACTCAAAATGGAACTACAGAACGGCCATCAATCTGGCTGCGCCTCTGAGTATTCATGGGCGGAAATGAAAACTCATTGCAAATGGCCAAATGGTGGACGGGAAGCCTTAATAGGCTCAAAACACGCTCTCTAGGATACGTCAAATCAAATGGCATTACTAAAGATAATTACATTAAGGAGTTTATGCTAATCTTCTTAAAGCTTATCATGTCATAATTATTATAGAGACTGGCACAACACAGCTGCATCAACAGCGAGCGTGAAAATTACTTTAGTCAAATATTCATTAACAGAGGATACAATAAGACAGACAAATTGCAAATAACATCTCTCTAATATCTTCTTTTTTTATTTTTATTTTATTTTAGTGGAATGAATGTGACGGAAGGCTGTAAACCTCTGGGATGACAATAAAACAGTACAAAGGTGGTCTGTATCATTTTTATTTTATTTTTTTGCACTAATCGTAAGGGAACAATAAAGAGTTGAAGTAATTTTTGACTGAAATTGCTGAAAATATTGATATTTGCTCTAGCTCCCCTTGACACATTCATGAGAGAAGCAGTTATTGTTTAATTTTGTGACTGCAATTCTAACTTGAGTCTGTTCAAGTTAATGAAGCAGTTTAGTGTTATTATATATATTTTTATAGTCTTTTTTTCAGACTTTAAATTAGCTTTGAGTTTTACATTCTGTATTCATTAAATATAATTTTAGTGTAGTAATTTTGTTGTTTTTGTATACAGTATTTTATATATATATATATATATATATATATATACAGCTGTATTTTTACAACAGTTTAATAAACAAGTGTCACAAATCCGGCTGTGGTGTACCGCGCTCTCGCTTCCAGAGCGGACAGGAAGGACTCGGAGGCAGAACTGGATACATTTTTTAACATTTATTAAACAAACAAACAAACAAAGGAAACCGCAAGGCAATGTGGGGACCCATGAAACGACATGCAAAGTTAACATCCGACATTGAACATTGAACATAGGGTGTGACATAAATACACAACCTAATCAAAAACACCTGGACAAAACACGGCTGGAAGTGAATGAACATTGATAAGGAAGGCAGGGTTAAAAATGAGAGACAGCACATGGGAGACAGAAGGTAAAAAAAAACACAGAGCACACTAAGACAGGGCACATGACACATACAGGAACAGCTACGGCATTACACCAAGTTACCATTATTTTATTTTATTTTTTGTGTTTTATGGAAAAAAAGTAATATGCTTTGACTCTTTCTTTCTTTCTTTCTTTCTTTCTTTCTTGAGTAATCTTGCATGAGTTCCAGAAATATATCAACAAAGTCTACATTTTGCCAAGATCTAAGGTCAGGAAACAAAGGTTTTTTTTAATTCAAACCAATTCCCATCTATTTCGTCCACAATTAGATAATTTGAGCTTTTACATTGATTTACATTCAAACTGCATTTCAAAAATTCATTCATTTTGAGTCTGCTTCCAGCAAGCCCCCCCCACCCCAAAATATTTTTTGAAAAACCAGAGCAATAAAAGTTTCCCCTGGGATCCCCACACTTTCACCGACACACTCCTAAAAAGTGTCACGACCACAAGCACGTTTTATGTTACTTTATTACGTGCAGTGAATGTGGCGGAATATATAACACTGTCCTTCTGCGATCAGAAGCGAGGGCAGCTAAATGAATAATCCAGAAGCGATGATCACAAACGTCAGGCGGTTTATGACTGAACTGTGCGGCCTTTGTTTGCCATTCAGAGTTTGGCCTTGGGGCAGAACCAATTCCTTTTTCATCATGAATCTGTATGAACAAATTGGCTCATTTTAACAAAAAGTTTTATGAAATCCGGAGCGAGGGCAGGTTGTGGGTCAACACTTCTTTTCCACCCACACATTGATACGCGCAGGCATTTCAATCAGTCTTGCACACTTGCTCACAATGACCTCTATTGATCACAACAGCCAGAGCAAGAGATGGGAAGGACATGTAGTTATCATAGAGGAATGGACAAGAAAAGACTACATGGGAGGTAGGAAGTAGGTAGTGACAAAGACAGAGATGAAAAAGGTGGAAAAAAGAGGAGGTTTGGAAGGGGACTGAGACACTGTAATATAAGTGTCAGGTCCAATTATTGTTTCCTTCTCCTCAGCATTGATCGATCAATTTGTGCCCGGTCTGCTCAGTGTTGCTTCCTGCTTTTACGGGAAATTCAGGAGCGAGGAACTCAGAATGGATTTAGAGACGATTGAAGAGAAGATTATACGGACGTCTTTGAAAGTGTAATTTTAGTTGTGTTTCCCAGACTTTTTCCCAGGAAAAACAAGTCAAATGTTTTAAAGGGATTGCTTTGCTAACACACTAACATATTATTTTCCACATACTGCACATTTTTGTATCTCTTCTAAGTCCTGCCTCCTAAAACAGGTTGATTTGTACAAATCTCATCATTCTAAAAATGCGAGGTGCGCTCTGATTGGCCAGATATCCATGCACAAACAAAGTAGTTCTACTTTCACAACGACACAGCGTGTCCAGCACATGGTGCCACAGCATTTGGCCATTTTTTCCTCGGCCTTGGGAGTTGAAGAATATTCAACTTTGGGTAAAATGCCGCACTCATTACTGTCACTTTCTAGTCAGCAAAAAATATATATAATTTTTAATTTAAGTGAACTTAAAACTTCACAAACTATAAATTGTTTATGCATAAACTATAAATTGAATATAAATGAATGATTATGCAAGCAAGAGATGTTAACTAGCGTCAGCACCAGATGAACTTTTTAGCTCATTTAAAATCTTTACGAAGTCACTCACCAAAACCGGGCATTAAGTACGATTTTGTTAATTGAAGCATGGAAGAGAACTCAGGGGCCGTTTACATGGTGTTTTCAGCCAAAAACAGTAAACTTTTTTATGCATTTTCGTTCACACAACGGGTTAACAGGTGGAAGTTTTTAAGTTTTTGTTGTAATTTCTATGTAAACGTCCAAAATGGGAATCTTCGAAAACGGTGAAATCATGCGTTTGCATAGTTCTTGTTTGGTATGTAGATATGTGCAGTATGTGTAGATGTTCATCATCTGTCCAGACAAAATTACTCACCATACGTAAGCATTTTTTGGCCGTTTTCATGGATATGTGAACACAAATCATTTATAAAACGTTGTTGTGTATACATGAAAGCTTTTCCGTTTTTTAATGCATTGTTGTCATGTAAACATCAGTGCACTCCTGGTAAGCTGTTTGAAGCAACTTTGTTTTTAACTGTATTTTACTGTAAAAAAAAATAAAATAAAAATAAGTAATGTAACATTGTTTGTTATAACAAATTCTTAAAAGCTAGCCAATTTTGTGTTTCTTATTTAGCAAGATAAGGCAGAGATGTAACTGTATGAAGCACTTCCCAGATTTTTTTTCTCTATCATGCATCACGTTTCGGTGGTTTTGACATGCCTGGTATTTATCTAATGTAATCTTCATTAGACACAACATTATGTGTATGTGTTCTCGTTTAGCTTACCAAGACAGTATGTAAGCGGATGAACCATGCCAAGACAAAATCTCAAACACAACAACGGAGGGATATTATTGCAAAGGCGCAAAGTCTGGCAAAGCCTTACACACTGTTGTTTGTCTCTCAGGCTCTTCAGCAGTAAATAGCACATCACCCTAAGAATATGGCAGTGTACACAAGATGTGCAATCATTCCCTGATTTGTCTATAACATAGACAAATGAGCTTGTTTTATAGATAACACATGATTTATGCAGCTCTTTTATGTGAATGCAGCCCTGCAGGGAAACCCTGATCATAAGGTGGTTGAGTTTTAGAGTTTTATGGAAGTAATCGACTATGTCAAACCATTTTAACCAAGACCTAGCAATTTAAATCCATATATATGTGCTATCAGATCCAGCTAAGGACCATGAATTACCATCTTGCACCAAAGTAGGCTAACTTTGTTTAAAGGCATTTTAGATATTTTGGTAACACTTTATAATAACTAATAACTACACACTATGAATTATTAGTTTAGCATTAGTAAATAGTTTATTAATCATTTATAAAAAAAATACATTCAATAAATACATTAAATAAACATTAGTAAGTCGTTTATATAATCTTTTTAATTTTTTAATTTATTTAATCGTGAAACCATAGAAAATAGACAAGAAACCACATGGATATACAACTTAATCACTTACGAATAAATGCTACCGCATCGGCTGCCCCAGATTTTGGCGACCAGGGATGCTGATGAAAAGTGTGTTACTGGCCAAATTAATTAAACCAAAATCAGAAATACGAAACGCCTCATGGAATGCGCGAACTGGACATCACGTCGGTCAAAAAAGAAATTATTGACAATGAATTATTGAAATGCAAAATATCAATCTGTGTATCAGAACTGTGGCTTGCAGGATCTGGGACAATGAAGGTCGATTGGTGAGCAATTGACGAAACAATGACGCTATTCTATTCCGGTAGTGAGAAAAGATAGGCTGGCATTGGCTTTATGGCTGATCAACGGGCTGCCGCTAGTGTTATTGCATTCCAACTGATATCTGAGCGTCTGGCGGTTATCACTATCAATGGAACGATCAAGACCCGTATCGTATCCATCTATGCCCCAACCGAGACCGAAAAAGGACAAATTCTAGGATCAGCTCCAACACACACTGGATACGATACCTCAAACCGAATTAATCATAGTTGCAAGCGATTTTTATACACATACGGGTGCATATCGAGCTGGATGGGCAAATTCGGACACAGAGAAATCAACGACAACGGAGTACACCTTTTATCATTCGCAGGTGTCATACAATTTGATTGTTGGCAACAGCATCTTTCCTAACCCCCTTACAAATCAACTAACATGTCGAAATCCATCCAGCAACGACACAGCGATGTTGGACTATGTTTTGGTCAAAACCAGATTAAAATCGAAATTTGTTTATAAATGCGCTACCTATGCAACAAAGCATCTTATGCCTGTATAAAATGGTTTTTAGTTCCAAGCTGGGCTTTTTTTTTTAGCTGGTTTAGATGGGTGACCAGCCAATCGGAAACTGCTTAACTTGGCTAGTTTTTGCAGGACCTCAATAGGCAGGCAGAGAAAATACAGAGATTTAATTTAAAGAGAAATTGTGCTTGTCAGTGGTTTAATTCGAGGATGTTAGGGCTGGTTTAAGCTGGTTTATTTTTTTTTCTCCCCAAACCCTTTAAACCAATCAAACTAGACTGGCTTGAACAGTTGTGTGGCAGGTCTAGACCAGCAAACTTGTTTAGGCTAGTTTAGGTCAATATTTTTTCTTCTAAAACCATACTAAAACATTATATCACACCAACTTAAACAGAACAGCAAACCTATTTATGTTGGTTTAAGTTCTTTGAATCTCCTAAAACCATCTACTGTAACTACACCAACTTGAACAGTTTAGGATAGTTTAAGTCAATTTCCCCAAAAGCCCATTTAAAACCATTTAAAACACTTTGGTTGCAAACCTAGATCTGCAAGATCAATCCTAAAACCAATTAGTAGTAGCTCAACCCCTGCTTGGTCAGTCTAGTGAGAAATGCTGTTAAGTAAAACCCTTAAATTCATCAAGCTAGACAAGCTTGAAAAGTTTTATGGCAAGACACTAAAACCTGCTGTAAAACCATCAAATCAGACCAACTCAAACTATTTGATGCCAGACTTAAACCAGCAAACCTACTTAAGACATTTTTATCTTTAAAACCTTTAAGATAGAACAACTTAAACAGTTTATTGGCAACCCTAGAGTAACAAACCTATTTAAGCTGGTTTAAGCCATTTTTTTGTCTCCAAACACGCCTTTAAAAATATAAAGCCAGACCAGATTGAACAGTTTGATGTCAAGCATTTGTTTGTCAACTCTAAACAATATTGAATATCACAGTGCTCATTTTGCTAATATGGAGCTGAAGCTTTTATCCTCACAATGAATAAAATAACTTGAGCAGGAAGTGCATCAGTCCCAGTCCCTCAAGGAGTTTCTGTCATAGACAGTCACAGTCATCATTCAGACCCCATACCCTCAACCAGCTGGCTCATAATTACACACACACATACACACACCTCATAGCTTGCATACCCATTGACATGCATGTGTGCAAGATTACTCCCATAGACCTGCTGTTTGATTCTGATCTGTCGATAAATATTCTGGCCCATCATCATTATTTATTTCCTACACTATTGGTTTTACATCACAATATGTTAATTTGCATGCCTATATGGGCTGTATGTTACGGGAAACCTGCTGCAACGTTGCCAACAACCTCCTGCCGCACCCTGTAATTTATAATACAAAACCTTGTGTGCTTTCCCAGACTAGCGTCTCCAAAAAAGCTCAAGGTCACTCTTAAATAATGCTCATTTTTTCCCAGCTTGGCCCACCATAATAATTTACCCCCCCAGGCTCCTCCTCACCTAAAAAAAAAAAAGGCTTCCAAACGCCCCCGTCTGCCAATCCTCATGGGCTTTATTGATGGCCGGAGCTCAACTCTGCTCTCAGGTACCTGGATTGTCAGTGCATCAGTGTGAATACATCATCAGGAAACGCGAGCACCTAAACCTACTCCAAGGCAATAAATCTGGCAGCCGAAGGGTCCAGGTGATATGAGAAGTCCCTCTTGTATGGAGACGATAGGTGACAGTGAAGGACACTCCATATCAAGATGCTGCACTGTCTGTGCGACAGGCCTGAGCAATAGGGATTAAAACGTTGCAGGAATGGACAACAGAGATGGAGAAAGAAGAAAGTTTTGAGAGAGATTTATGAAGAGCGAAAGGACAACACATGCTTGGAATACTATACAAGTTTAGTCTCGTAAACTTTTTTTTTTTTTTTTTTTTTTACAACTGTTGCATGTTCCCAGGGGACAATTTTTGCTGCTCATTCAAAGCTCAGGAGGATTTGGCAACAGGTTATAGGTTTTTTTATTATTATTTTTTTTTTTATTTAAAGGGATGGTCTGATATAAATCTGTTGTTAATTACTCACTCATCTTTGGAACACAAATTAAGATTGTTTTTATTAAATTTAAAGGTTTCTGACCCAGCATAGACAGCAATTCAACTGAAACAATCAAGGCCTTGAAAGGTAATAATGGCGTTTTTAAAATAGTCCATGTGACATCACTGCTACAAGCGCTATTTTATACATTATAAGAATACTTTTTATCCACAAAGAAAACAAAAATGACAACTTTAGTCAACAATTTGTTGTCTTTCATATCAGTCTTCATTACTTGTTCTCAAGAGTACCATTCAGCATGGTTTTGAATGACATGAGGGTAATTAATGACGCAGAACCTGATTTTGCTGAGTTCGACATGTCAGCAAGTTTGTTCACCCTGGAACAACACTGTGATTAGCCAATCAGATTTGAAGAACCAGTTTATAGTTTTTCTGAAGTTTAGGCTTACAACAAGTGTTTGGTTCTTGTACATCATTAAATATGATTTCAGGCATTACTCATGGAGAAGGTTAGGTTTAGGTGTAGAGATATGGTCAAAACTAACATTTTGGATTAAAATGTTGTTTCAGGGTCGACTAAAAACTGTATGTTGACCCAGGAACAAAATCTGGATGTGCAATTAATGATAGGATTTTCTTTTTTTTCTTTCTTTATTTTGGGTGAACTATCCCTTTAAACACTGTAGATGCTTCTCCCAGAGTATCTTTAAAGAAAAATATAATTTTGCAGCGAGTCTCATCTAATACCTCCACACCTTTTATATGTCAAGCTCTGAGAAGCACAAACTTCTCTTCCACTGCTGCTTTCTAATAAAATAAGGTGCCTTTAGATGTGTTACATCGAGTTGGAAATCCATGAATGTCACGTGTCTCGTCTCTTCTGCATGCTTCTTCTGCAGGTGAACCCCATCAAGGCCCGTTGAAGGACAAAACTAATTCGCATGCTGATGCTAATGGACTGATCTGTGCCTTTCCAGATCCTCTTCATTAAGTAAATGGACTTAGCGACTTATAATCAACAGCCTCATCTGGTTTGGATGACTCATAGTGACCACAGATGTGAAATGATCAACACGCGAAAGCGAAAAAGCACATTAGAACGTTCTCTCTCTTAGCATGCCTTTCTCACACACACATACACCCACTTTTCCTATTAGTGAACAACAGTTTTGTGATTACACTGAATGATTTAATTGACCTGACTGGGTTACCATGTATTTAAGAGAATTCAATTAATCTGCGCGTAGACCGAGCTCCTGTCTGACAGATTACAGCTCTATTTCCTCAGAAGCAGGTCAGGGATCTAAAAACAGACACGGCAGTTTTTTGTCTGCGCTCAGGGATTGCTTGGTGCCAAATGAACGTGTTTAATGAACGAACCGTTGCTCTTGTTCACATTGCTCGGCTCTGATCGGCGGCCGCCGTATCTGGAGGCATGTCGGCTATTTGTTATGCTAATATAACATCTTCAGCTTGCTGGCACTTCTAGATACGTTAGGCAACACTCCACCTATCACAAATGAGATTTGTTTGGTAAGCAAAGTGGAAACCGCTGCCTTAGGTGCTATTTATGTGCTTTATAAAACCAGGAAAGAGAAAGAGAGCGCTGGAAAGAGCAGTGAGTGATACGGAAAAACCAGCACATCTGTCAACAGGCATCAATAACCAAGACACAGCATCGCCCGTCTCTTTTAATTAGCTCCTGAGGCAATATGTTTCAATCGAGCCTCATTCGCTGCTTTTTCAAATGAGCTATGAAACAAAGCCATTTGTGTTTCCTCTAAAATGAAGCATGTGCTCCGGAGCCAGATTTGCCTCATGTATTAAACTATGGCAATCATGTTTAAATCGCTTTCTTCTAAAATCTGTCATTAAGCACTGCTTTTTTTTTTTCATGCAGATGGCGGTTAAGAAGAGGACAAATGATTCTCCGCTGACCCCTGTGGACAGTCGCTTGACTCTTAGTGGAGATCTCCCTGCTAAAAAAATAGAGGTTTTGTGGTACGCTACAGCATAACATATATTTTGCATGCTGGGACCAATATGGGAAGCTGGTTGCTGGTTTGCTGGTTCTCAACGTGAAAAGCTGAAATATGTGCTTCTAAATACATTTCTGCAGCACCGTTACTATGTTCCTTACTGTATGTTTCGCTATACCTGGTCTCATGGCTTAAACATTCTGTCCCTGGGTGCACTTTTTAGCGAGACACAAAATATGTACCAATAAGTACATATCACTGAAGTTTCCAAAAGAAATGAAAACTAGAGGCAGTAACTCTTCATAGATCTTATTACCTAAATGCAACACCGTATCACATGAACTACCAAGCAAATCTATAGAATTAGAAAACTCATGCATATGAAGCTAACATTTGAATATAGCAGTTTTCAAATCTCACAACATGTTAAAATTGGCTTGAATTTTATTCCTCAAATATGATTAGGCTTTACTGGATCGGCAAAGCATACTTCGTGTTAAAAAAAAAACAGTTTTACTTGCTCTAGTCTTTTTGTATGATTTGTCGATTGTGTGTATCAGTTGATTTGTATATACAGTATAAGTACATTTTTGAAGTTTTGCAAAATGTAGGTAAAGGAATGTATTTCCAAAGAGCCTAGGTTAAACAAAATGTACATGTTACATGTCAAGTCACTTTTATTTATACAGCGCTTTTAACAATACAGATTGTAGCAAAGGACTGAGAGCACTATCATGTGTCCTAGCGTGTGGTCATAGTTAAATAAGGACCAATTATCTAATTCAATGCACTGTACTTTTTATAAGAAAAAAAAAGATGCATGTAACATATTTAGTAGCAAAGCAAACTACTCAGTGTTAAATACTGTTCAGTTTTCATATGTTCCCAATCCACTGAATACAAGTAACCAAGCAGTATTGTAGTTAGTGAAATAAATTAGATTCACTTTACAAGATTGACCATCAGTGATGACACTTGCAGTTACAGTAACAAACAGAATCACTGAAGATAAGAGGTAACAAGATGACAACAACTGGGAAAAATAAATTATTGATTTCTCAATTGAATCATGTTTAAACTACTCCAAAACCACCATCACAATGTTTTGAAGATATGGGCACTTGCTTTGACTGAAATAAGTAATTCTACTTCATTTCACTGACTGCAATGGCATACCTTGGTAGACTTGGTAGAAATCACTCACTGAGAGTTGTGAACTTGAATTACTCTTGAACTCTTTATTTGCAAAATCACTTATAACTCCCCTGTTATTAAACAAACAGGTTTTTTATTTATTTATTTTTTCCTCTGGATGCTTTAGTTGTACACAAGATCTTTTAGACTGTTTTAACTGATTTGTGCACAATTCCTTTTGAAACAGAACACAAATCTTATGAAACATTTGACTGGTTTGTATTTTTACTTTTTTAATTAAAACTTAAAATAACATTGATGTATTATCATTACTAAAACAACAACAACAACAAAAAGGTTCTACTGTCAACAGAGAGAACCAAAGGAATTATAAAAGTATAATTATATATTAGAATGAATCATGTTTTAATCTTTTGGTTAAAACACCATCATCGTTAATCTGTTAAATTTAAAATTATGCTAGTAAAAACAATATTTGCCCCAAACACTTGCTTGCATACATAGAACTAGTCTACTCACAATCAACTCTGCAAGACCATGCTGGTGAACCAGTTTCAATTTTATTTATCAGTTTTTTATTTAAATTGTGTTGATTATATAATTATATATA
>JAUCMU010000013.1:19532897-19560438 GCA_032275025.1 Enteromius treurensis | reverse complement strand
GTTTCCAGAAAAGTGTACCGTATGCATCAGACGTTCAGCCAACGCTCCGTGGGCGTGACGTCTGAGGCTGAGACTACGTATATCATAACTACTACAGGAACAGTAAAGGTTAAATGTTATGCCAAATGTGAGTTTCAGCCTTGCAAAATATATATATATTTTTTTCTTCGTACAAATCAGTAGAGTCAATAATTCAGTGACTTGCTCTTAAAGCACTTCTAAAACACGGTTGAGGTCATTGGAAAGAATCGGTTGACTCAGTAACTCATTCGTATGGCCACATGTTTTCTACCTGGATGGATCAGTGTATTGAACAAATCGATTGACTGAATGATGCAACATCTCTCTCATAATTAAGTTTTTCTGACCACCTACTGGTGTAACCTACAGAAACAGTCTCTGAAAAACCATGACTTTGTCATCACAGAAAGATTGTAGATAAACAGACATATTTTAACACGTTAAAACTTTTATGCCTGGTCTGAACAAAATGTCCATTAAAATCAGTTTTCTGTAGATTTGTTTTTTTTTTTACTCTTCCTCAGAGTAAATGAGCGAATCTCTGTACATTCAACACCCCAGAAACTGTAAAAAAGCTTTGTGATCTGGTACAAAACAACATACATCTGCTCAGACTCTTCCACCTTTACTTACAACCCAGAATGGCACGCAAACACCTCAGCGGCATGTCTCTGAATCCAGTTGTCAAGGTCTCTCTCTTTCTCACAGACAGACATCACCTCAGCACCATTACCAGTCCTCTGAATGCAGCATGGCAGGGACTCCACACAGACAGAGCGAATGAAACCAGCAGACCTGTCGCTCTCTCCTCCTCCGCTCAGCCAAGACCCCCCTGCTCTAAGGCGGATTGAGCATGTCTAGCAGGGTAAAGTGGAAACCTTCTTCTCTCGAACTGCCCCAGGTCTGACCCAGACATTCTTGCTTGGCTCGTGGTGAGATGAAGCCACACACTGGGCCTTTTTCTTGAGTTGTTGTGGTGTCTAATCTGAAAGCCTGCTTAACTGTTCTCAACACTAAATATATAGCAGGGGAGGATGGATGATACCTGCTGCTATGTACTCACTTCACAAGTTTATTGACCTTTCAGTGTGTGGGTGGCATATGGAGCAAGAAAGACAGGTAGATAAACAGTTAAGTAGATAGAGATTCTGATAGTTGATAGACGTACAGTATAGATAGACAGCTGATATATAGATAGTTCAAAATAAATGTAGATAGACAGTTTAGATAGATAGATAGATAGATAGATACATGTGATGTTCTGTCATTTTCTGAGTGTAGGGACAGAAATGCTCTGATTCTAACACACCCTTTCATTCCCTCACTATTGCAAAACAGAACAAGAGGAGAAGAGAGCAAACGCAGATGAAAATGTTACTGGAAAGGGCAGCTACACTGAAAAACCGCCTCCTCTGAGAATTGTCCTCGGCAGACGTGAAAAAAAAAATGCATTTTGTACTGCATAAAAGCCTCATCTCCATAGAAGGAAGACTGAAAGAGAGAGAGAGAGAGACGCTGCTTTTGAGGCAGCTTGTCCAAAAAGACCAGGCCCTTGCACAGTCTCATTACCTGAAGAAAAACTGTGCAAATAAATTGAAATTTAATTTGCAAAATTGTGTTTTAATGTAGCTATTCGCCTCCATCCTTCCAAATGTGGCCGGCATGTCTTAAGGCAATTTAATTGGTCTAATAGAGACAGCTGTTAATAACAGGGCTTTTATTGTGTGGCTTTCGTGGCTTTTCATCAAGGCCAGACACTCAGGACACACGAGTAGATTCAGTTGGAATCTAGAAGAGAACTTTCAGCTTCTGCAAGCAACAAGGAGAGAGATTTGAAACAACATACGCAAGCACATGTGCCGTATGGCTTCTCTAAGAAAGTCCCTTTAAATCTGATTCACATGCCAGTTTCAGACACCATATGCATCTTCCATGTAGTCAAGAAGAGGCATAAAAGGAAAGATACAAAAAAATGGATATACACCCCCTCTTATATACCCATCCCATTACACCTCATGACTAGGACATATGTGCGGCACTTCTCAGAGAATAGAAAACCTCATCATCAACGTCAAAAGGAAAGGTCACGTCCAAGGTCAAGGATGCAGCAGCCCATATTGAGTCTGAACTGGAAGATTTACAGCCGAAGCATTATCAAACGCTCCTCTATCTGCGCATAATCAAAGGGCATTAGAGACAGAGAAGCTTCAAAAGGCCTGCATTACAGAGGCAGTCCTGTAATGGTATGACAATGGAGAAGCATCTCCAGAATATTAAGGTGCCGTGTGCCAGAATTCACAATGAATTCAGACACCGACTCCAATCCCCATGTTGGCCGATGATGAGTCAGGCCCATGTGAGCAGCCTCCAATATGAGCCAATGAAGACTTGCATCAAGCAAAGGTAGCAGATCTGGATTATAATTTGCCATATCAAAAATTACTAAAGAGCATGACTGACACCAGATCAGTGGATAGGGTTGAGTTCTACAACTTTATAAATAAATAACAAATAAATTACTTTATATTTATTTCAAAGAATTACGCTACATGATACATTAATTACATATTATTAAACACAGTATACCATTTTTTTTATTATTAAATGATTATTATTTTTAATTAGATAAAACATTAATTAATATTGTTTAGAATTTATTATAAATAAAAATAATTTGTATCGCATATTATAAACTTGTATCTCTAAAACATATATAATTTGCATAATTTAACAAATAAATAAAGGCATACTTAATGTTTGAAAGAACATATTTTTACATTTGTAATACATCTGTAATACCTTTGTACATCTGAAACAGACATTTTATATTCAATAAAGGAATGATAATCATAAATATAATATACAATCCAAATATTAAATACAAATATTCTTTATACCGTGTATTAAAAGAATATAAACACAATGTATATGTGCAGTCAAAGCTACAATTTTACTGAAAAACTAGGGAAACTCTGGGTGAAGGTTTAAAGGTGTCCACTAGAGGGCCTTATGAGCCGGTAAAAGCATCGTGTGTTTGGTGTTCGGTTTTCATCCTTCAACTGCTTGGCACATCTCATAAAGCATTTATATAGTGCTTAAAACCATTTATATCTTTGCTTTTTATATTTTGTGTTCCTAAGCGCAGATATGAGAACCTTTATGCAAAAATAAGCAGAGTATTGTAAATACTTTAAAATGTGCCGGCCGGTCTTAAAATATACTCTTTAAACGGTTTTGTATTCTCTCTCTCTCTCTCTCTCTCTCTCTACCAGACAGTACTGACAAGCATTTTAAGACACATAGATGCTAGCTGAGGCGAGGTCAGGTTGAGAAAGCCATTAATCTTGAATCTCATGTTTTTGTTATATTTCCAGAGATTAACACGCAAACTAAATGAGCTATGTATGAAATAATGACTGAATCCCTGAATATAAAGCAAGTTCTAAGAAAATATCTTTTACTGGTGTTTTTTTTTTGTCACCGAAGTGTTAAAAAAGAGAAACGAGACAGACAGAAAACTTAAATCAGGGAATCTGGAAAGTGAGTTTTAGAAAGCTCAATGAATAAAAACAAATATAAACTTGTATAGCCTGCAGGTTTCGAATTTTAACCGTGTTTTTGAACATTTTAGGCGTATGTACCTTCAACAGCTTTATCAATGCAACTCAAGCAATTCTTCATCAATTCCAAGCCGGACATGTTTATTTTGAACTCATACCGGATATCATTTTGCATTTTTATTAATAAAGCTTGTCAATAATATTATTATTTATTTTATTATTTCTTTTTTCTTTTTTTTTATTAAGTCTTTTTGTGTTGGGAAACACTTACCAAGTTGCAGATATTCCTGAGTGACAGCCACACAGTTGTATACATTATTTACATTATACATTACATTAAGTATTCAATATTTACCATCAGAATCTTGTATCTATGAGTGCACTGTGAAGGAATAAAATATGTATGGTGTGTGTGTGTGTGTGTGGACAATCTGGCTACTGAAAACCGATATAAACAGAAGCAGCTCCTTTAACGTAAAGATTTCCAACCCCGCTCGAGCCCTCAAAGTACAAGAGTCTTTTATAAACTCCCGTCTGCGTTTAGAAACGCGTCCACATCACTCACATAAAGGACCGCTTTGAAAGCCCCGCCCTGAATTTGAATTCCAAGAAACCGATTGGCTAGGTTACTCCCCTCCTCCTTCATCCATTGGTTGGCGGCGGATCAGTAACAATGTTTAATGCACTATGAGACAGAGTCAGACAGTCAGAGAGAGAAACGCGCAGAGGAGGCTGAAGGGACACCGGCACACCACAGTGCATTTATCCCCGTACCGTTATTGACAGCTGGTTTTAGTGACAGTAGGATTGGACTGAACACTTTCGGTTGATATGCACATTTAAACTTTGGACACTCCTGTTCTCCCCTTTTCGTTTTTTGTAATAGGGACTGGACGCATTTACCACGGGGATGTCTCACCCCGCATCAATGCAGTACAAGAAGCTGTTCGCTCTGGTGATATCAACGGTTGTGGATGTATATTTTACGCTTGGGTCAAGACATCTGTCCTGAAGCGTCTCTAGTCTGAGTCGATGAGAGGAGGAGAGTCACTGCATCCTAATCAGCCTCATTGACATTACAAGCGCACTTTTGGGGAGCACTTTATTTTTCCATACAGTCTTGCTGGAGTTTTTTTCTTCCCTCACTCATCGGAAAGGTGCATGAAGGATGTAACTCGTCTTTGGTTATGGTTGTGTTTAGACTGGATATAAGGCTACAGGTAAGTCTGTGTGATGTTTCTCATCATTATCATTCTGTTCCAAAGTGTCACCCTGAAAAAAAAAAGATGAGATGACATGTCATATATGCTCCTAGAGCTGCTGGATGCGCACTGTGCCAGAGAGAATGCAACAGCTTCTTCTCGTATTTATTCAAGAAGCGCAGTATAAATAACCATCCAGGATTGTGTTTCATTTGCTCTGCTTTATGCGACTATGTAAGAATTGTATTTAACAGCCGGATTATGCCGTTTAAGAGGCTTATTTCAACGCATTTGCATTCAGTTGGTTGTATTAAGACAGCAATGTATAGATATGGCATCAGTTAAGCGGCTGTTTCAGGACGCAGGAACATAGGAAGAGATTTATCCGTTTTATTTGCTCACCACCTTTATCCATAATTGCGCGATTGATGCGCGTAACGCTCTTCGTGCCACATGGCGTATCCTCGACGCATTGCTTAGCCTTCGTGTTGAAAGCAGAATAACACAAACATCCACCTGTGTTCAGCGCTAAGGCGCTCCGACGCATCTCAAGGTTGGATTGACATGCCATCCACGTCGTTCGCTAGGGAATGAGGAATTACGCATTAGAATTACGCGGTCACACTACAGAGGAAAAAAGCGCATATGTTGAGACACGAGCTGTTTGTTAAAATCTGTGTGCCAGAATCACAATCATTAAGTGCAATATTACATGCCATAATCTGACAGAGATTTGTTTCTTTCATTTTTATTACAGGAGAAGAGGCTGGGAAAGGCTATTTCTTTGTGGAAACTGGATTGTGATTATGCCTCCAATGCGCCTGGGCGTTCAGCAGAATATAAATTAGCTGTACAGCCCCACCGTTTGTTGTAAAAACTCAGGATAAAGAGAACCGTGCTAAGGAGGAAAGAAAAGAGCATTCAAAGGAAAAGCCCACATAATGACTTTATACATTTTTTATCATGAATCGGCATGTGTGCTCAGTAATTGAAGGTAAACAATTTTGATATTGCCGGGAAGATCAACAGGTCGGAGGCGTAAAACGCATCAGAAACCTAAGACACTCTCACTGAAAGGGATGCATCTTTCTGTTTTCCTTTTCCTACTTTTATGGGCGCAAGCCCTGACATTGAAAAACTTGAACTACTCAATACCTGAGGAGAAAATACAGGGCGTCATTGGAAACATTGCCAAGGATGCGGAGCTGGAACTGGGAGAGCAGGGGAAAAAATCCAACTTCAGGGTGTTGGAGAACTCCGCCCCCCACCTTATTGATGTGGATCCTGAAAGCGGGCTATTATACACTAAACAGCGGATCGACAGGGAAACACTGTGCAGACAAAACACCAAGTGCCAGCTCTCCATGGAAGTGTTTGCCAACGACAAGGAGATCTGCATGATTAAAGTTGAGATACAGGACATAAATGACAACGCACCAAGTTTTCCTTCTGAACAGATCGATATCGACATATCTGAGAATGCAGCCCCAGGCACACGTTTCCCCTTGGCTGCTGCCTATGACCCTGACACTAAGGAGAACGGCCTGAAAACATATCAGATCACACGGGATGATTATAGCATATTCTCTCTGGATGTTAAATCCAGAGGGGATGGAACCAAATTCCCTGAATTGGTTGTTCAGAGGTCCTTAGATCGAGAGGAACGTAGCCATCACACTTTAATTATAACTGCCACAGATGGAGGGGAATATCCAAAATCAGGCACAATGCAAATTAATGTGAAAGTCACTGATTCCAATGACAACAGCCCTGTGTTTGAACAGCCATCATATGTCGTGGAGATCCCTGAGAATTCACCCCCAGGCATGATACTGATAGATTTAAATGCTACTGATCCTGATGAAGGGATTAATGGGCAGGTTACTTATTCCTTTAGCTGCTATGTTCCAGACAGGATCAAAGAGTTGTTCTCAATAGACCCCCGAACTGGTGTCATAAAGATTCAGGGTAAAATCGACTTTGAGGAGAACCCAATTATAGAGATTGATGTTCAGGCAAAGGATCAAGGCCCCAACCCAATTCCTGGTCATTGTAAAGTCACCGTTAAAGTACTTGACAGGAATGATAACTGGCCGTCGATAGGTTTCGTAGCTGTGCGTCAGGGGGCGGTTAGTGAAGCAGCAACCCCAGGGACAGTGATCGCACTCGTCAGAGTCACAGACAAAGACTCTGGCCGCAATGGTCAACTCCAGTGTCGAATTTTGGGGAATGTTCCCTTCAAGCTGGAGGAGAACTATGATAACTTCTACACAGTAGTGACCGACAGACCCCTGGACAGGGAGGTAAAGGATGAGTATAACATCACAATTGTGGCCAAAGACAATGGCAACCCACCCCTGAATTCAACAAAGTCTTTCCCTGTGAAAATCTTAGATGAAAATGACAATGCACCCCGCTTCACAAAAATGGTCTACCTTCTCCAGGTGCCTGAAAATAACATCCCAGGGGAATACCTGGGTTCTGTTCTTGCGCATGACCCAGATTTGGGCCAAAATGGTACTGTATCCTATTCCCTCCTTCCTTCAAATGTAAGCGAGGAGTCTATCACCACATATGTTAACATCAAACCCACTGACGGTGCAATTTATGCCCTGAGGAGTTTCAACTATGAACAAACCAAGTATTTCGACTTCAAAGTCCAGGCGAAGGATTCAGGTAACCCTCACCTGGAGAGCAACACCACTGTCCGTGTCAGCGTGTTGGATGTTAACGATAACATTCCTGTCATTGTCCTTCCGTTACTTCAGAATGACACTGCTGAGATCCATGTGCCTCGGAACGTGGGAGTCGGACACATTATCACCACCGTGAGAGCGGTGGACAACGATTTCGGTGAGAGTGGTCGCCTCACCTACGAGATCTCAGATGGCAATGAGGAGCACTTGTTCGAGATTGATTCAGTGACGGGTGAGGTACGAACAGCTCAGCCACTTTGGGAAGAGGTGGCACCTGTTGTGGAACTCATCATCAAGGTGACTGACCATGGTAAGCCATCACTCTCCGCCATGGCCAAACTCATCGTCAAAGCCTACTCAGGGCCCTTACCAGAGGGTGAACCGCGCATCAACGCAGAACACCATAACTGGGACATGTCGCTCCCACTAATAGTAACCCTGAGTATCATTTCCATCATGCTCCTTGCTGCCATGATCACCATAGCAGTCAAGTGTAAACGGGAAAACAAGGAGATCCGCACATACAACTGTCGGATCGCAGAGTACACTCACCCACAACTTGGCAAGGGAAAGAAGAAGAAGATCAACAAGAATGACATCATGCTGGTGCAGAGCGAAGTGGAGGAGCGGGACACCATGAACGTGATGAACGTTGTCAGCAGTCCCTCCCTGGCCACCTCTCCCATGTACTTCGACTACCAAACTCGTTTGCCCCTCAGCTCGCCTAGGTCAGAGGTCATGTATCTCAAACCCACAGCCAACAACCTCAGTGTTCCTCAAGGGCACGTTGGCTGTCACACCAGTTTCACAGGACCTGTTACCAACACCACAGAGACGCCAGTGAATAGGATGTCTATAATACAGGTAGGAACGACAACTTATGTTCTCCTTCCTTATTACCCTTCATCCCCCTCTTGTCCTGCTCTGCCTCACTAGGTCAATACATGAATGGATGAGTAGATGTGTGTGCATACAAAGAGGCCAGTGAATCACAGTGTGTGTGTGGGGGGGGGGGGTGATAATATGAAACACGAGTCGTTCTCCACTCGTTGCCAGATGCTGAAAAGCACAAAGCTATCGTTTTTTGAAATCTAGCTTTGCTCATATTGTTTCAAGTAATGCGTTAAGAGGAAATTGAGTATGGAACACAATTCTGTTCTGAAGATATTGTTTTGATGCTACCTCTGGTGTGGAGAGATTTGATGCACTGACAGGTTCAGCCCTAAAGGCTTGTTATTTCATAACGGCCGTACAATGATGATTTGCTGCTCTTGCCTAGAATTTATTTCCAGCCACTATATTGCATATGAATTGAGCTTGAATCAATATGTAGTTTCCTGTGGCGCTTTGAATGTAAGGTTCCTACTGTTTGCCTCTTACAGTGACAGAATTAATGTTAATGTTTTATTTTCTTATTTTTTTGCTATTGCAAACACGCTAGGTCAAATAAATACATGAAAATGTATTTTCATTCAATGTAATGCAATTTGTCTTGACGTCAAACATTTCAATTTTCAGTCTTGGCATTGTAACACCCTTACCGTTTTACTAACTCAGCAGGTTTGTCTCACCTTCGTATTCAAGAACACTGGGACAATCCTTTCTCTATTAAAGACGCTCAAACTGCTTTCAACGAAAGAAAGAAAGAGCTTTCCCAGATTTCCTCGTTCCTTGCTAATACGTCTTTGTGTGGAGCGATTTGGTTAAGCCAGTGACAACTTATGTGTGTCTGTGCTGCTAAGCCAGTTTAAAGTCATTTGAAATCTGTCGTGTCAGATGAGGCTAAAGTCACCTCTTTAAACTTACATCAGGTATGCGTGCATGTGCAGCAACTGAGATTATAGCTGGCAAAAATTAATTTAGCTGTCTTTTGCTTTATTGCTTTAATTTTATATGCACATTTCGTTGTAATATTTATACTTAAGGACATGTTTTAAATGTGTTTATGTACGTACTGTATTTTCACATGCTTATTTAGCTATTTCTCATATTTAAAGATTGGAACAAATCTATAACTAAGTATTAAACTTTAGTGACTAACTAAATTAAATTAAACTTCATTTATTTATTTATTTTTAATATCAGAGGTTTGAGGCTGGTGTTTTTGTGGATAAGCCTAAATTTGTATTTGCATGGGTGTCTTGTCATTAACGTTCTCTAGATCTGTGTGTTTGCTGCCGCACAATTGTGTGAGCGTGTGCATTGCTATTCATCGCATCCCAACTGCAGGTCATAGGTCAGAGTGAGGCCCATTATTCTGGGCCCTTTAATAATGAGCAGAATAATTGCAGAGGTTTCATCAAACCATAGACGCCGGCACTACAGCATAGATACATGCCCTTTTCTCTCACTACCTTCAACAAGCAAGCTCCAAGACACATACGTGCGTTTTGTGTTTACACAGATCCATACAATGCAGGATATACTCTCCATTATTTACAGCAGAAGTGTGGCGAGAGGCAGATCTGCTATCCTGTTACTGAGCCCGTAAAACAATCTGGCTATCCCCTCCCCTGGCTTGGAAAAGAGAGAAGGCGAGATTGAAAAAGAGCCATAGAAACGTGAATCCCAGTTGAGAGGTTATAAAAAATGTTAGAAATCCCTCCCTTTCCAGTCCCTGTCGATCGATGTGTTCGGGTGCTGTCATATACTGTCTGTCAACGAAGCTACAGGTAACCTGAAAGCTAAAAATAAATAGACATATAACCATATATATATACTGTATATAAACCCACAGAGTCCCCAGTGCTTGGTATACAGCTGCAAAAGGGCATTTTAAATGCTTCTCACAGCAGCAGCAACCAGGAGCTCCTTAATGGTGTTTTATAGTAGCTGATCCAGAGGTTGAGAACAGCTGTCCATTGAAGTAATAGCCTACATCTGAAATGAAAAGAGGTTCAGGGTCAATTACAGCACCAGATCGGTCTGCTCTCTGAGAACACAACAGAATGAGGAGTGTAATTCGATTGGCTGAGAAAAGTTTCCTGGATAAAGGAATGTAATAACTCTTAATTGCACCACCGGCGTCTGGATCTATTACTTAATGGTGAATTGAGGTTTACGAAAATCTTCAGTGGTATCCTTCCAACCTGGTAGCAAGGGATTTTCTCAATTCTTTTGTCTAGAGAGCATTTAATATCCACCCTTATGTCTGCAACATACTTAAGAGCATATTTAAGCTAATATACAGTCAAAGATATGCTTAGTCTAATTTGCTGATAAATGGAAAATAGCATTTCCTCTTACTTACCTCAGTTTTAGAGAGAGGAAATCTGTGTGAGGATGAGCCAGAGGCTGATGCGGCTGCGGTGAGCATCAGGGTTGGTGTCCCCGGCTAAAAAAGTGTCCTCTAGGTGGCGACAGTCTGCCTTCAGTGCCTGACAAGCTATGGCACATAGCTTGATTTGAATGCACATGCAGTGTTTGCTATCAAATTTATGTTTTTCTGTAAGCGGGGCTGTAAAATGATGTTTATGTAATGACAGCTGCATGCAGTTTAACATCTTTGGATGCTTCCGTCTTTCTTTTTTGTGTTTATCCTAAACAGAGAGGTCAACTGATCCGCTTAAGGTCAAACAAGGAAGGCAGGAGTAGCAATTGGGGGAGGGCAGCAGGCTGAAGTTGTAAAAGTCACCGATTAGAGGGAATTTGCCTGCCGGACAATAGTGATGCCCCTCCAGGGATTATCCATCTGAGCTATTCCTTTAAACTCACCTAAAGACAAAAAGAGAGGAGTGGAAAGCATATGACAACAAATCATGCTGTTGAATAACTGCTTTGATATGAGGACTGTAGTTGTGCTTGTGGCATAATGCTGTTGTGTGGTGCGCTGAAGTCGCAGTGTTTCATAGAGATTGGGTTTCTGTCACCTTGTTTTTTTTCAAAATTGAGCGATAAAAGCGGCTGTCAGGTAATCAAATTGCTGCATGAACTCTAGATGTATTGCTTTGGGAACTGAAGCGAAATACTGTCAAATGGCAAGGCATGAGAGAGTCAATGTCTGACAATCTGTTTAGTGCCCTCTTTCTCTCTCGCGCACTGTGTGTGTGTTTTGCAGTGGGACGGCAGGAGTGAGAGCACAGTCATGCATGCTAATGGTTCTGTCCTTGCATGCTGCATTATACGGTACATTGTGTGTGTGCAGTGTGGGAGGGGTATTAGTATGTGTGTGTGTGTGTGTGCTTGCAAATTGAGTCATAACATTTCCCCTTGATGGCTGTAACAGCTCATTGTTTGTCCTCCAAATCTCTTCTCTTCTCTTCTCTTCTCTTCTCTTCTCTTCTCTTCTCTTCTCTTCTCTTCTCTTTTCTTTTCTTTTCTTTTCTTTTCTTTTCTTTTCTTTTCTTTTCTTTTCTTTTCTTTTCTTTTCTTCTCTTCTCTTCTCTTCTCTTCTCTTCTCTTCTCTTCTCTTATTCCTTCCTGAGAAATACAGTGTTTGTTTATGGCTTGGAGTTAAATACAAAAAACTGAAAGAGAGAAATAGGGATCAAGGAGAAATAATCATAAAATTTCGGAGAGGAGTTCTTCCTTTTCTTTTGGTCCCAGCTCATCCCTCTTTTAGCTTTTGCGTATGGAATTTGTTCTTTCTTCTGCCCTTGGTGTCTTGTTCATATTTTCAGATGGTGTGTTCACGCTGAATTATTGATAGGTGGTTTTGATATACACACGTGATCAATGTGTTCTGCAGTATAAGAGGGAAGTCTAAACGGCACTTGTCTGCCAGGCCTAAACGGTCCACATGAGACTCTACAGTATATCCTGCCTTTGTTTGTTTGATTTCTCCAAGCTTTAGGCCTTCTAGAGTTGCAGGGGTTTTATTTTCTTTACCTCGTGATCACTGTTTGTGTGGCTGTTTATTGTGTGTGTGTGTGTGTGTATTCTGAGCTCATACTCTGCTATATTTACACGCTCATTAATAAATCATCAAATTTAACAGAACAAGACAAGACCAGAATGTTGCGATAAACATCTTTAATTTCTCACACCGCATCATGTTAACAGGAAGGAACAGACACTTGTCTTTTTTTTATCTGTGAAGAAGCCTTGGGTTTCAAGTGCTTTGAATCCAGATTAGAAGAAGGATTGAGATTAGCCCAGTTCTTCAGGAGATGAAAATCAATCCCGCGAAGCCAGAAACAACAAAAAAATCCATCCGTCTGTCCCCCCCCTGTCCCTTCCTACTTCACGTGGTCGCTGATTTTCTTTGGGTGCACTGAAGTGTGTTAAAACCTCGGCATGAAAAATGTAGCAGGGAGGGTGAAAAGATCTCTGTAGTTTTTTGGCACACATTTAGGCGATTAATTACAGCACAGCTGAAGTGTACAGATATGTGTATAATAGTAGAGACATTTGTTGAACTGCATGTATAATGTATGGCAATTCTGGAAATCCAAGTAATACAGTTGAATTATTTATTGAGTTGTATAGCTCTATAACCCAGCTCTGCGTGGTTTGGAACCCCAGACCCGTTTGGGAACCAGCGGGCTGAGGCCATTAATAACTCATAAACGCATTCGTAATTTTACCCCGCCCTTGTACAGTTCCGCTTGAACGATGGAATTAATCTTGAGAAAGTCATTGTGCTGGAGTCGTTGGGCTAGATTGACGACGTGCCTCTGAATGCGCAGACGAATGAATGGATGGATGGATGAGTGAATGATACATATGGTCTGGAGAAACGAACGGATATGAGAGGCTGTCGGGTTTCTTCCTATCCTTCTTTGTGACCAAATTCATCTTATGTCAGTGAATTTGGATCCAGAGATACTGCTATAGTTTACAGTGCTGATGTTTCATATTTTCTTTAACTGTATGCCTGTGTGAACATTTTAGAAAATAAACTCAAATGTCATTATAAATATATAGTTAGCTATTGACAATGCACTAGCAATGTCACGTAGTTATGTCGCGTCTCAAATAACACACCAGCTGTTTGTGCTGGAAATGAATATTAAACTGTTTTATCACACTTTTTTGCATAATTTGACAAAATTACAGCTTGATTGGAAATAACTTGTTTTCTACTAAACAAGTGCATCATCTATGGAGAACATTTTAAGGATGTATTTGTTTTGGTGAAAATGATGCCACAGCTGTGGGACCAGTTTTTGACACATTTAAAAATGATCTTCTCATAAATATTGAAATGGTTTATGATTATTTCAGTCTTTGTTTAGATAATCATCAATTTAAACATTTGATAATTCATATTTGTATGTTGGATTTCCATATTTGAAAATTGAAAACGTGTCTGGGACAAGAGCAGTGCTGAACTAGGAGAGTATAGCACAGATAATTTTAGATGCTTATGTTAGTTAATGTGTCATTTTTGCGAAGCGCAGCCGGCAAATAATACTCTTACAGAGCAGGGGTTATTTAATTACTTAAGCCAGCTCTAAAACCTATTCATTCTGAATGTGAAAAGGAGAAATATTCCAGACATATAAGACCACAAGTGTTGTCCCTCGAGGCAGAAAACACTGAGCCACTTAAACTAATTTGCTTGGTCAACTCAGAGAAAGGACATAGCAAAGTAGAACTTTTTTGAAGAATTGAGCATCAAAACTCCTAGTGTTTGTTTAAATTATACCTGCAACAAAATGTAATTTTTTCCATTGATTTTACTGTAAACACCAGTGTTTCTCGTTCCTTGTCCACAAAGGACATTGCACGACGGGGTGTTTGGGAAACAAGTCCCAGTTACTCCCTGTCAATATTTGTTCTGGCTCCTCCACACGAACAGTAGTGGCTAAAGCTAGCCTTGCTAACGCTTGAGGGCATATTGGCGTTGGAGTTTCTGTCAAGGGTTTGGTTGCTTATGTGCTTGTTTGTTTTGGATAGTGGGACAAGCTAACCCTGATGAACGTGGTTTAGATTGTGTCAGTGATGTCAGGCAGAGTGACGCCCACATTTCAGATGGCTTATGGTTGTCTGTGTGCACACTCCTCTCTCTCTCTTTCTCTGGCACCAATTGCCAGCGAGCCTTTTTAGCCATGTGGCGCTTAGTTTTTGAGACCAGACACTCAATAAGACAACTGCTCTTTAATTAGAAACGAAAACATCATCTGCATGTTTAAACGATGCAGACGCTAAGCCAGAAATCTGCTAGGCTACACGTGTCAAACGGCTGACCTCTGCCCTTGGTCCTTCCTTCCGAATGCTGTAGCAACTTGTAAATAGTTAATGCTAGCTGTGTGAACAGTGTGGCTGCTAAACACAAAGCCAAAATCAAATTACAAAGCCACAATGAACAAGTCTTAAGACAGGAAAATTAATAATGAACATAAGGACTAAGTTTGTGCTGGATTTAATGAATAAGTTGAAATCCCACACATCAGCAGATAGTGTAAGACTACATTCACACAGTAACAGAATGGGGTTGTTAGTGCTAATTTACAGAGTTTTTGATTTACACAGCTTACACAGATTTTTTATTTATTTTATTTTTTTTTGTTCTAAGTTGCTGTGGTAATAGGTGTTCATATTTATAGCACAAAACAACTTTGGCTATTGTATTTTAATTTACTAATAACTGTGTTGACACTCTCAGCAAACATATGCTGCAAATTATTTGTTCTTGAAAGCATTTGCATTCTGATTTCACATACAAATTTGTGCATGGTTAGTGATTAAGAGCCTATATTCAAACCAGAACTACTGTATGCTCTTGTATGAACAGGCAAACTACAAATCGCAATTGTTAGTAATTGCAGTTGTCAATTCCAAAAATCTGTACCCAAAGAAAACAGCAGCGACTTTTTCTGTTCTTAATCAATGCGAATAGATCGTTTGCTCTGAGTCTTCATGGCAAAAACACACACAGCTGTCTGTTGCGGTATGTTTGGCCATGGGGAAGCCAGTCCTCACAGCTCTCTGCTGCATCCTTTCTCTATGTGGCAGAAATCGTGGAGTATTGTTCAATCACAAGCTGTGCTTTCAAGCACCATCTCTCCTTTTATTATTTGCAGATTGCGTCAGTTCCCCTGCAGGGCCACTCTAGACCCTGAAGGGTTCTTGGTATACCTCCCATGGGGCTGCTTCTGCTAAGCTGTTTAAATGGCAGTATCCACTTAAGGTCGTGTTTGTTTGCGTTCCTTTATTTATTTTTTTCGATCAAAGAGAAAGTTCGAACATTAGCATTAATATTCAAAGAGAACACATCTGGGAATTTACATGTAGAAGGTAACGATAAAAACGGCATCTTGTTTCAATGTCAAACGACGTGGAACATGTTTTATTTAGTGTTGGCAGTTGTCCAATCAACAGATCTTTTTTTTTTTTTTTTTCGTTAGACAGATGTGTTCTTATGTTTTTGTTTTGGTTTTTTTTACGCTGGGAATTGTTTTTTTCTTTTTTTTTTTCTCTGGGAAGTAAAGAGAGAATGGCTTTCCACTTCTTAATAGTCTTAATAGTCTCTTTTATCTCATATTTATGTCATTTTTTGATTTACGGAACTCTATGAAATATCCAACAGACATGTTGCTGGTCGCAAAGTCCTGATACCATTAATGTTGTCAACGAAAATAGTAATTAAAAAAGAATTCTCGCTAGCTTAAACAGCAAATTTGCAGTTCTTGTCCACCTCAGGGTGATGTTCGAACAAGTTCTTCATACTCCTCTCGTCTCTTATTCCTCACGCTTTAGTGAAATACCTAAAGATAGCTCCTGGCTTCAGGCCTGTCTTTCCAGTGAGGTGTTGTGCACAGGAAGATAGCTCTTTTTCGAGATATCAGATTGCCATGTGACAGGGCTGGCTGGTAACATAAACCCCGCATCTGTGGCCCGGTCAAGTTTAATGAGTGAGCTTGTCAGCACTCATGTTTTGTACACAGTCTTATCTGTCTACAGTTACATCTTTTCACCTGCACTGATGGGCTGAGGGCTGTCAGCACCCAAAGAAAATGGCTGGCAGTTTTTATGGGGCTCTTATTTCTGTTTGTTTTTCTTAATCCTAGTAAATAGAGTGGGAAAGTGCTTGAATGGCAAAAACCTTCTATCTGTTTATGGTTCTTTGTATGTCTATTTGTTTTGGGTTTTTTTCTCTCTCTCTGTCTGTAAGGGCAATGTCCCTTTCTGTATGCTTGAGTTCAATAATGCAGCAGTCATGCAGAGACATACGGTAAGACATATGTATAAGGTGACAGGTGAGACTACTCATAGGAAAATGAATGGAAGAAACTGTAATGCTCATTACGGTAGCTGTAGAAATGTAGGAAAGTTCTGCCTTTCCATTAAAAAATATGCCCAATTATGGGATTTTACTTTATTTTATTTACTATATAACACCAGTGCACTTTTAGTATTATTTATTATTATTGTTTAACTCTGATTCGTCAGATTTTACTTGCTAATATTGAAAATTTAGTGAAAGTTAGAAATGTTTCTATTTTTCTTTTTTTTATTTAGTTTTATTGTTTTATATATATATATATATATTTATGCTGTCAAGAAAGTACTCAACTTCTACTAAAACCTCTTGAACAGATACTATTGATTTTTGCATTGTTTAATTTAAACAGCATAGAAATGGCATAGGCATATTTGCATGATACACTGACTTTTACAGATAAGTCAGAAATCAGGCAGATAATGTTTATTGTGCATCAGTAAAGAAAGGCATGGTTTTTGAGTAGATTGTAAATCAATGCCTCACTCAAGTATCTGTATTGTATCACAGCCCTTAAACACCGGACTGTATAGCTATCCACTTATGTTTGCAAAAACAGTATATCAAAACATGCTTGTGTTACAAGCATATAACGAAATTAATGCACCTTGAAGGATGCACCATCAGTCGTTCTTGGCACCCTTTTAAAGTTAGATCAATCCACAGTCTCTGCACAATTGATTGAGCCAAAGAGAGAGAGGTTCATAACTGCCCGGTCCAGTCGGAGAGTTGTTTTCTAAAAGACCACTAACACACTCGGAGCTGATAATTGCAGCCTCGCTTTCTTGTGCATGCTCTCCCTATGCTCTTGTCATTTCAAATCAGAGGTGCAATGGCTCATGTCACTGACGACCAAATCCAAATTTCTGATGATTAGATTAACTTGTCACCATAGCAATCTTCACACCTTTCCGTCAATTGATTTGTTAATAAATGAAGTGGTGCTCTCGAAATCCGTTGCCTTCATTCTGAGCCGGATCTAAAATCAGTGAATATGCAGGGCTTAGAAAAGTGAATGCTTTTCGGGCTGGCTGTTTTTAAAGGTGTATTTCAACCTTTAGATCTAAAAAAAAAAAAAAAAAAAATGTACCCAAGAATGGAAATTCTCTTAGAATTAGTCATGTTTATGACATTCCTTCTTCTGTGAAACACAAACGAGGATATTTTGAAGCGCCTGAGTTTTTTGTCCAGTCAACTTAAGTCATCCCAGACTTGAAATGAAAAAATTAATTTGTTATTGTCATGGGCTTTGCAAGAACCACAGATGTCCTGTCCTGTCCTAAAGATTTCTATCTCGTTTCTCAAGCATATATTTTATGTCTGTATGGACAGGAAATTTGACCCTTAAAAGCCAACAGGATTCATTCCTTTGAACAAAACTCTGCATGATAATTCATACAAACTTCAATAATGATATTGTAATTTATGCCGATAGTCAAAAGTGTGCCTTGTCATAATTACAGAACATAATTGCAGCCCTAAATGGATTTAATAGTGACAAAAATGATCTGTCATGAAAACGAAAAGTAAAAAAAAAAAAAAGATGGATTCAGGACAGAATCCCACCCTTACCACCAGCATTCCATGGAATCCGAGGCAGGAGTCGGTATTTTCATAACAAACAAAAAGGTATAGCGAAGCCAAAGCAGAGGTCACTTTCAAAAAGAACTGATTTGGAATTTTATTCAGAACTGTTGGGAAGGACGGATGAGCAGTCAATCATTCCACTTTATAAGAAGAAAAGATTGGAGGGCAGAAAGCAGAGAGAAATCTATTGACTCAGACCCTTTAGCTCCCTCAATATCTTGTTTGAAGGTAGAAATTTAAGCACGTTTGAAGGCAAGGTCGGCCGAGTTTATAGCTTTAGATTATGCAATTGTTTCTTCAGGGGTTTGCTGATTAATTCCATACTCTGGCTGACAGGTTCTTAATGCACAGCGGACAGGGCTGCTGCGGGACGTTCTGACAGCATTGCATTAAGCAAACCTCGCTTTTCTCAATTTATACGCGCGCATAAAGAGAGATGCACGTAGCTGACCCTGAGAGAAATGGAAATGGAAAGAGAACGAGTCACCTTGGAGTGAAAGACAATTGTTCTGAGCGTTGCCACAACTGTAATGTGTGCAGGGTTTTATGTGCGAATGGGTGTGTGTGTGTGTGTGTGTGTGTGCAGCATCTTTTTCTGGAGTTGTTTAGAGAGCAGTGTAGTAGCTTAACAATGCTTTCTTTCATTACTATATTGAATCATATTATATATTTAACTTTGGGTTGTGCTAATGAATTGTTTATCATCTCCCCGTGACCTAAATTCAAGAGTCAGTTGGGGACATTTTAATCTTTTTCAAAGCATTTCGGATTGCAGAGGAAAGCTGTTGCGCTAATGAATGGAGTCTGGTCCCACAGCTGCTGGGTTCTACGTCTGGCTCATGGGAACCACTTTACATGATCTTTGCTCTGGTATAGATTATATCATGTGTTTGTAAGAAGAAAAAAAGTGCTGAAGTGGTGTGCTGTAAACTAATTTTAGGAAGAGATCTGAAACTCATTTGCTTTGCTTGTTTCCAAAATGCTCCAGGAGTGGATATGTTTAACCACCCTCCTTTCATTATGCATCGCAAAACGCTCTGGCTAGTTTGGTGTTTTGTAATTAGCGCTGCTTGCTCTAGGGTTCATGTTATCATTCATGCTTAGGGGACAGACACCTAACCATGAGAACTGCATGTCTGTATTGACGTGACCGCCTAAAACCTTCACAAATACCCAGACCACCCTAGCAACCATTTAAATATTACTGTACTAGAAAACACTTGCATCCAGTTTAAAATATGTCAAAAACTTTTGCTGGCAGAACGTAATTTGCAAGTTTAAGTGTATAAGTTAAGGTCAGCGGCAACACACAGTGTCTTGTTTCTCATGTCCATCTAAACTGCAACTAATGAATCTTCTGCTGTACACTGGGAGCCTTCAAGAGATATTAAGAGATGAACCTACTTCTGCTGCACTGCTTTAAGCTCCGCATTGGACAAAACATACTCTGAGTTGAGCGTACTTTGTTTTCAAACCACCTTGTTATTTTTTACATTTTAAAAGCGATTTCGCACGCTAGCCCGACGGTCTGTGGAGATTGTTCCTGTGTGATGGCGGGAAGCGGTTTGGCGTGAAACAGCCTCTATTTTGAGAAAGCGTGTGAACTGCTGTGTTAGGATTTCCAGGGAGAAGGGGAGGAGAAAAGCGATATTTCATTCCCCGAGGCTGTACATGTCACAGATGCGGTTCGATGATACCAACACAAACAGTCCATGGACATCCCATTTTAAACTTCTCAGCTTCTTTGAAGAAAAAAAAAAATAAAGCTTCCATTAACAATGTCTGTGCTCATCATAAAAGCATGCTCATACGAGAGATGAGAGGCAGCTCATATGCTCATCACTGCTCCTTGATGCATTAGTTTTTCTCAGCATTCAGACCTCTGAGAGGGCTGCACATAAATAATCCATATTTTGTTCTGCAAAGATCAGATTCGTCCGTTCATTCACATCGGACTTCCCGATAAGTGCATACCGTTTCTGAATACACACGTTTGATATCACTGCTTATACAGTAAATGGATCCTTTGCATTCTGATAAATTTTTGATAATCATGATTTTTTAGGAGGGCAAAATAAATGTGCTTATTGACCTTCAAGCTAAATCAAGTACAAATCGCATATTGTATCATAATGAAATGTATATTATTTAGTATTACATATAAAATGTAATACAATTTTAATCATGATTAATCACATCCAAAATAAACATTTTTTGTTGACATAATATATAAGGGACTATTTATGTACATTTAAATACAAACACATGAATTCAAGAAAAAATATGTTATGTTTATATACTAAATACATTTACATTTATATAATATAATGATATATATATATATATATATATAATATATATGTAAATATTTAAAAAATGTATACAGAAAAAAAATACAATTTATTATAGTAGTAATCACAATGATTCTTGCCTTGTTTTCCTCAGCTTCAGTGTAAAATCTAGATCCTGAACCAGTTGAGAACTGCTAATTTCGACATTTTCCAAACACAGACACCCACGACGCAGAGGCCAAACACAGCATGACTCGCAGGACACCTGGGGGTGGCTTAGGTAAAGCTGATGATACCCTCAGCTCCCAAATCACTAACAGGTGGTCCCAGACTGGGCTGCACTCAACGTCTGCAAACTGCATGGGGTGTTTTTCAGTGGATGTCTTTTCTATGGAAAGATTAAGAGGTCTTTGACCTGCTGCACACTAGTTTTAACACCTTCTTTAGCTGAGTTAACCCTATTGGTGAGAGCTCTAAGGCTATTGGCCGAGGGGTTATCATGCTTAAATAGGTTTAGCTTGGCGTGCCCGTTATCTGTTTTGTGTTTGAAAGACGACCAAGTGTCGTTACCTCAACTCAACTCCAGCTCCAACTACCAGCACGCACCCGCACGCATCCTCTCAGATACTTATCCAGCGATAATTTAATCTCCTCCGTCGAGGCCGGAGAATCCCGACCACAGCTCCATTTAAGTTCCCAGCTCCAGCCTTTTAACAGCGAGCAGATAGGACCAATATCGAGGGCCGACGTCTAGTTGGATATGTTTTGTGGTTTGGCTTGAAATTTTCGAAAGGCCTACGTTACGTAAAATGGAAAAACTAATAATGGTGGCTCCAGCAATGTGGAGAATTGCTTTGTGCACTTCTCACCAACATGAGCCGTAAAAGTTTGATGTACAAGTTGAGCACTTGAAAGGCTTAGGTTACAGTTTGTTTCTCAATCTCATTTTCTTGTCATGCCTCATTGTCTTTAATGAGGGGATATGTTTTGGATGAAGCAGGTTGATACATATCTGTTAAGAAGCTTGGGAAGATTTGAGCGTATTGATTTTCCCATTCTAACGCTGCTGTCTCCACCTTGCGCTTCTTAACGTTCAGATTCTTCTGTGTTATATTTATCTTCCTTGCCTTCTTGACTTTTGTTTCATTTCCTTGCAATTTGTGAATTAAGTCATACATGCCATTTATTTTAAGATGAATTAGATAATGAATGTAAAACAAATCTTAATGCATGTTTTGGTTTTATGTGTGAAATGTTAAGAGATATCTTAATTCATTCTGTAAACCGTAATATTGTTAGCGATAACGAATCATAATTTACGCAACATTTTATAAAAAAAAATAAAAATAAAAATAAACTTGTGCATAATTCAGTTGAATTGTTTGGCTTCTCATACATCCGGCTAACTAACTAATATATATATATATATATATATATATATATATATATGGTATACAAACATGTGACAATCATTAACCATTATAAAGAGTAGTTGGGTTTCGTAATATCTTCTATAATTGTATGTATTAACGGACACACTAGTGCTGTCAAATTGCAATTGTTTGCATCCAAAATAGTAGCTTGTGTTTACATAATGTATGTGTGTGCTTTGCAAATTTATACATGTGTGAGTGTGTGTGTGTGTGTGTGTGTGTGTGTGTGTGTGTGTGTGTATAGTATACACAGCAGACACATATACTAAGCCTATGTAAACATAAACTTTTATTTTGGATGTGATTCTTCAATATGGCAGCACTATTACACACATTATACATTATCTTTATAATATATATATATATATATATATATATATATATATATGTGTGTGTGTGTGTGTGTGTGTGTGTGTAATCAAATGTACAATAATAACATCTAACACATATAATTTGTATTTATCTGTTGATAATAAATTTATATAATCTTCCAAACAGAAAGAATTGAGCATGTGAATAGCCATGGAAAGGCTGCTTAGCACAACATTTTGTTGGATTCTGTTGGTGTCGATGTTTATGAATGTAAGAGGCCGCAGTGGAACAGATCTTTGGCATGTGTATGAGATTGTTTGTTTTTAAAGTGCTTTAAAAGCTTTGTGCTCTTCTGAGAGGTATCCTCAGGGAGGTCTGGACCACCAATGGAGGAGAATCAGGAGGAATGCAGGAGTCTTTAGTGTAAGGCTCTGGGCTTTCAGGAGCGACCTCGGATGATTAACAAATCAATTACACGCCACTGCATTTGGTAACAGAGAGACATGTGCCGTAGCTCTGTATCCTCAGCATGAAGCCGTGCCGATTCGAAACACCCCGCACTCTGACCGACCCCTGACAGCACTGCTCCAGCCGTGAACCCAACGGGTGACCTTTTCCAATGAGAGTGAGCAGATTGCACATGTGTTTGTTTGTCTTCTCATTCACTGAAGCAGAAGTGTGCTTGACATTTCCAAAGCGGTACCACGAAGCCGCCAGCAAAAACTTTTAACACCCTTCCGCTCGAGAAACACGTTTAAGAGTTGGCGTCGTACACCCAGAACCACTCTTAATTAGTGCGCAGTGCATTTGTGAATGCTTCTGTTTCTAATATACTTACATTATCTCTTGCAGTATCGTGTTTGCGTTTTTAGAAACCACTTAGCCTTTTTCCAAACTACAGGGTTCAGATAAGGATTAACTGTCACGCTGTTTGATGCTAACCGTCTCATCTGGGGTTCTCTTCCATGTAACACCTTTTTGAAATTCTAATTAGTCCCACACACTTCATCCAAACGAAATCAAATTATGTGGGAGATTTCTGCGCAAGTAAAACATGCAGTGCAACGTGGGAAGTGAGGTTGTTAAGCTGTGGGTGAAATCGCACGGCACATTTTGGCCGAACCGCAGGGCTCACTACTTGAAAGGGAATGATACAGGAACAAGAGGTGCACGTCTTTGAACAAATTCATTTTGAACAAGGTTATTTTTTCCTCATGCATTTTTCCATCTTTGATAAGATTTTTTTGTCTCCATCTGTTGCTCTCTTTTCCTCTGTTTTCTTTGACCTTCCCTTAATATTATAACATGGTCTTTATTTTATCGTTATTGTCTGTCTGTCTTTCTGTCTGTCTATCTATCTATCTACTTACCTAAACAACCGTTGAAACATTATTTATAGTTTTGGTGACAAAAAGCAATTTCTTAACACCCAAGCACATTATTTTTGGAAAGCATATTAAAGTTAAATATAGATATTCTTACAAATGTATGTTTCAACTTAGAGAAGTTATTCCTTGTATCACACCTCTAATGTGCTTAACTGGAAATCTCTCTCTCTCTCTTTCTCTTTCTCTCTTTCTAGCTCTTATTCTCACTCTGTCTCTATCTCTGCCTCAGGTCTAACCTGGTGTCTGAAGTGTCATAGCGTGTCTGAGCATTAAAAATTACACTGTAAAAGACTTTTTTATATATCATAATGAGCTTAAGAAATGTGTTTTCCACTTCACTTGTTTCAAGAACTACAACCAGAGCTGTAAGTACGGGTTAAATATCAGAAAGCCGTTTGCCTTTATGCATTGAACAAACCTGAGAGGCTTTAATACTGCAAAACATCAGTTTTGATTTTTTTTTTTTTTTCTGTACTTAAACCAGAAAAGGACAGCCGCCATCTTTTTTTCTGTTAACATACTTAGTTATGGGATTATGTTCTGCTATTTCCAAAGAGAAATATTGGGTCTTATCTGGTCTGTATGACAGTTGCCATGGACTGCATCCATGTCGGCCGGACACAAAGAGTTGGGAGATAGAAGCAGGACTGCCCTGAAGCACTTATAATCCCTGCCGGGATTACTGTAATCTCCCTCTATTCATTTTTTAAATCAGGATTTGTTAAAAGAAATGGTGACTAGATGCGGTTATTGCCACTGTGATACACTGTGGCTTAAATATGCATAAGGGCTTCTTTTGTGGCTCAGATCGCTTGATCTGTAGTGATGGAATTGGAAATCGCAGTAATTGCTCTGAGAAGGATTTCATGTATTCAAGACACAAAAGAACAGACATGTAAAAAATTGAATGCAGATCTGTGTTTAGAATTTAGTACTAATTAAAAGCGACAGAATGACAAATCTGCCAGTGTTTTCTCACCCTCGTGTAACACCAAACCAGTTCGAGTTTCTGTGAAACACAAAAGGATGTCTTCTGTGTAAACGTCAGTGTTTGTCAGTCTGGACCCCATTCGCCTTTAATTGTATGGATAGATAACAGTTGAAACAGCCTACAAAATAGTGTTTACACTGCCTCAAAATTGTAAGTTAGTATACATGAAATGTTAAGTTCTACAACATGACGGTGCCTTAAACTTAATATTTTAATTCTATACAAACACTGAAGTTAAAACAAAACATGAAGAGATTTTTAAAGTTGGCGATGGTTGTTGTGGTTCCGTCTGGGATCCTTTTAGGACAATGATATCGCTCCGAAGTAGCATCTTGCATGGACATTTAGGATACACACAGATTAGACTTTAGCATTAATGGCGATTTATCTAGTGTGCTTGTGCACATCAGCGCTGCTTAAACCCTTAAACAACAGAAAGCGGTGTGTCATGGCTATTATATTTAAAAGGTTCCTGTCAAATCCAGGCTTAGATAAAAACGGATGACCTGCGGTGTCTGTTGGGCTCCCTGTAATTAATCTCGATGAATATAACTCTGACCACAAACGTCTAGAGTCATGTGGCGTTAATTTCAAAGGAAGCAATTAATTTTTCAAAACTTTTAACTGGGGGTCTGGGGCCGGGAGCAGGAAATGAGCGGCGATGGCATTTGGTTCGTTAGGGCTAGACGATTGATAGGCTCAGTAACCACAGGAAAACACATGACCAGCTAATTGAATTTGATCACTCGGTAATGCACTAGAGAAATGACCTAATCAATGTTTGTGCCATCGAGTAGGCCATTCTTTGTCTTTTTCCCATAATGAATACATCGCTTGAGAGTCTGATTATTCTCTTATTCATTTGATTCGGCTCGACACGCACAGGGGTAACTTGTCCTGCTCTTGTTTGTTATGTAGTTGTAAACATTGATCGCTCTTTGTTTATGAGGCTTTATTGTGTACATTTCACAAATGCTATTCCACCCAGGGGCCTGGTGTTCAAACAGCCAAACAAAAAAAACAAAAAAACAGTTTGCCCTTGAAACATTTGATTCTCAGTAGCCCGTCATGTCAGATGGCTGTTTTACAATCAGTTAAGGAGCTGCTGGACCCAAATCAGTTTGCAGTCAGAGTTTAGTTTAAGCTGAGAAAGTTCTCTTCTGAGGTATAGACTAAAGTTAATGTGGACTCCAGTTTGTATGAATAAATCTAAATTAAAGTGAGGTTCATGTGTATCTCTGCATGCTTCTGGGCACATTTACCAAGGGTTAATTCATTTTTCATAGCTTTTTTTCTCTGAATAATTAATGTTTTAGTGGTAAATGCAACACAATAAAATATATAAATAAAACAGTGAAAACATTAAAGTCTTTTTTTATATATAATGTCCTTAGAATAAAAGTCATACGTATGAGATTAAAGTAATATAATTTAGTAAATAATAAGCAAAGTGTATAGTGCAATGAAAAAAAGAAAAAAAAAATAATATATATATATATATATATATATAAATATATATACTAATTTAATAATATAATATCCTTATAATATGATCAAACAAAAAAATAAAGTCATTAAATTATGAGAGTAAATTGGTGTATTTTAAGAATGAAGTAAAAATTATGAGAATAAAAGTTGTAGAATTCCAAGATTTTAACATCAAAGTGTTTGTGTGTGTAACCACCATCCCAAAGAGTGATTTTTTTTTTTATATTTGTCTACTTGGCAGACTTACAAGGTGAAACTGGACATTTTTTCTTCGTAATGCACACACATGCTCTTCCCTGAGTCGTGTTTGTTTTGTCAGACAGCAGAGGGCACATATCTGGCACGCTGGAATACCCAGATGCATTTCACAAGCCGGAGAGCTCCAATGACGTTCGAAAGGCAGATGGGCATCTATGCTGCATAAGCATCCCTTTCTTTCCCTCATGACATCTTCCCCCACCTCCGTACCTTTCGCTTAATGTGCCTCTATATTTCTCTCTGTTTGTCCTGTAAACACGCTAATGCACACACACAGGTTTGCTTGTCTTTTGTTCATTTGTCTCTATTGAAAGGAGGCATCTGGCTGGTCACTGGGAAAACACTCCAGAGAGGGTACTGAGGATTCACTGAAATAGATGAGCCATTTTCTGCCCATCTCTTGAGAGAGTCTGTTTTTCTCCCACACACTCCCTTGCACATATAGATTCCCTCTCGTTTTGTTGCTTTTCTTTGGAATGGAAGCTTAAGGAAACTTTTGTAAGGAAGCGGCTTGTGATGTGTTTCTGAGCGGGAGTTTGCTTAGCTGTTGTTAGGGGAATTTAAAGTGCAAGTTCAGAAGTTAGTAACATCGTACAGAATTTATTCGGGGGGATTTGGTTATCACAGTTCAATTCTTGTACATTTTATAAGTATTTATAAATTAAATATTTTTTTATTATTATTATTATTATTATTTAATATAATGATTAAATGTATGGTATATAATACATTATATTTAATTTTCTTTTATATGTATATCATTATATATTTATATTATATCATTATATTTAATTTATGTATATGTATTAAATTAAAAGAATGCTAGGTCCGACTTTACAGTATATTAAGTGTCCCTAATAACTGTGTACTTCCATAACTATACAGCATACATAGTATCTACAGCTGTAATATTTCTGTAACTTCACACATGTAACAACCCTCTGAATGGTATGTGTAAGTACAAATGTGTAACAGGACATTGGTAACAACACTTTTTGGTAATGAAAGCACAAATGTGTAACAGGACTAACAGCACTTATTGGTAAATAAAGTGTTACACTGTATAGTTAGCATGTAATTACTCTGATGTTACACAGCAGCAGGCAGTAAATTAGGCTTTACATATAAATTGTGGTTGGTGTCCAGAA
>JAUCMU010000013.1:19521616-19532797 GCA_032275025.1 Enteromius treurensis | reverse complement strand
ACTGCAAAGTCTTTGCAATTTTTCGCTGGGTAACACCTTTCTGATATTGCTCCACTATCTTTCTGCGCAACATTGTGTGAATTGGTGATCCTCTACCCATCTTGGCTTTTGAGAGACACTGCCACTCTGAGAAGCTCTTTTTATACCCAATCATGTTGCCAATTTACCTAATTAGTGTTAATTGGTCTTCCAGCTCTTCGTTGTGCTTAAATTTACTTTTTCCAGCCTCTTATTGCTACGTGTCCCAACTTTTTTGGGATTTGTTGACACCAATTTTTTAGGAATTCTGACCATTTCTACAGAAAATCTCCTCATTTTCAACACATACTGTAAGTAAAGTCACAAAACTAATTAGTTTCACTGATGATGTTGTATTCTTTGGATTATGAGATGTTCTAAGCCTTCTCCATACCTTTTTTTTCCAAAGGTAGTCTGGATTTTCTTTTTAAATTTATTTATTTTTGGCAAAGTCTATTCTGGCCTTGTTTACACCTTGTGTTGAACCCTCTGTATTTGCTCTTGCAGGTCTTTTATTGACTGAAGATTTTGACTGACACATCTACCACCTGAAAAGTGTTTTCCACTTGGCTGGATGTTGTAAATCAACTCCAGACCTTAGCTAATGTAGGAATAGCTTACATTTGTCCATGAAACAGTTTTTAAGTCAATTGTCCAATTACTTATGGTCCCTTGAAAATGGGCACATAATAAAGAGTTTTAAACCTTTTCTCCAATTGTGATGAGAATACCCTCAAATTAAAGCTTTTGAGTGTGCATTTTAAGCACATATTTATTATATAATTGTAACTTTTTGGTTAACGACTAAAATAATAAACATTTTACATTTGTCCAAATATACAGTTGGTACAGAAAGAATTCCGACCCCCTTACATTTTTTCACTCTTTGTTATATTGCAGCCATTTGCTAAAATCATTTCAGTTCAATTTTATTCATCATTAATGTACACACAGCACCCCAAATTGACAGAACACAGGATTGTTGCCATTTTTGCAGATTTATTAAAAAAATAAAACCTAAGGTTCCTCAGAGCACAGAGACGACTGGTTGCAATCGAGGGAAAGATGAATGCCGCCAAGCACAGGGATATCCTGGACGAAAACCTTCTCCAGGGTGCTCAGGAACCTTAGACTGAGCCAAAGGTTTAACTTCCAACAAGACAATGACGCTAAGCACAGAGCCAAAATAACAAATGAGTGGCATTACAACAACTCCATGACTGTTCTTGAATGGCCCATATAACAACCCCCAGAATAGTGTGTAAGTACAAAAGTGTAACAGGACATTGGTAACAACACATTTTGGTAATGAAAGCATAACAGGACTAACAGCACTTTTTGGTAAATACAGTGTTACACTTTATAGATAATTGCTATGGATTTATCATGTAATTACTCTGATGTTACACAGCAGCAGGCAGTAAATTAGGCTTTACATATAAATTGTGGTTGGTGTCCAGAATATTACACTTTATATTCAGTGGGCAGTTCCTGCGGAGTTACCATGTACTGTATATACACTGGTATTACAGAGGTGCAACAACTCCACCCACTTTACATATCCCTAAACCTACCCAACTACACTTTCTGATCACCCCCTGTTCCAGTTACTCTTATGCATACTGCTGTTACAAAATGTAGCTACTGTATGTAACTCCGGTTACACGACTACTTAGTGAAGTTAAAAAAGTGTTGTCCAGTTACACATTTGTGCTTACACACACCGTTCTGAGGGTTGTTACATGTGTGTAGTTACAGAAATATTACAGCTATATATACTATGTACCGGTGTGTATTTATACTGTGGTTACATACTAGATATACATCTAGTTACTATGTAAGTACACTTAATATAAAGTCAGACCGAATGTCATTTTAAAAAATGCCTTTTTATTATTATTATTTAACTTTAGGGAATTATATAAGGGGTGTTAATCTTCTATTTTTAAAAGATAATTAATTTTTTTTATTCTTTTACCTTATTATACAGTGTTTTCTTTGAAAGTTGTATGTAAGTTAGTAGTTAGTCTTCGTCTCAGTCAGTAAAGGCCCATCTGGCGTTTTTGAAAAGTCTATGTTGAAGTGAATCTGCCAAATCTTTTCCAACAGCGAAAAATCTATAAATCAGTCATAAAAAGTCTGAAGTCTAAGCGTTTTTGCTAATGGCACCAGATGAAACTATGCAGATGGAAGCTAAGCATGTTGTTAATACTCGATTGATGCAGTAGCATAGATAATGGTCCAGTGCCCTCAATTAGGATTTAAACACTCAATTAAAACAAGCACAAGTTTAGTAACAGCGATAAGTAGTGTAGGTCATTAGCTGTCTGCTAGCCTGTAGCATGTAACAGCTGGACTGGATATGAAAACAGCAAAAACGCAACGCAGCATTATTTATTAAAGTCACCTGATGGCTACCTGATGCCGTCCACGTCTCATTAAAACCAGGACCCAGACTTGTAAAAAATGACTGTGTGCTAATTGGCAAGAGAATATGTGATCCGTACTGCTGTAATGTACTTTTTATTAGCTTTTACTTGTTGATACAAAGCCTTTATTTATAGCGCCTCACAGCAACGCCGTTGGAACGAGAAAGCGACTTTGGATGCCAGCCTGCGAGATTGTGTTTTGTTTGTCCTGATTGTGGATATTTGCACGTGGGATGAAGTTTTTGCTACACATGGTAGACGAAGAAACAATAAATAAGCAGGCTGCATGGACTCATACTTGACCCAGTGCTGCCAGCTTGCGTAATCTCAGAAAAACCTCATGAATCTCGATTTAGACCAGCACTATCCTCCTCGCTCTCTCTCTCAGACGTTCTCTCCAGGGGCAGTTTGCATACAGGCAGGATGTTGTAAAAACACTTCCCCGGAAAGTGCTCTTATCAACCTTTTAAAACGTAGACTCGTGGAGGTCGTATTCCTGTGATTCCTGTCGCCACCAAGGGCACACAAACGCTACTATCAAAACCAACCATCTTTTTCTATCCTGGCACCCTTGCGATTATGTTATTAATAGATGGTGCCTGTTTTAACTCATCTTTTTTACTGCATTCTGGGAAATTGGATGTAGAGCTAGTGTGTGATAATGGATACCCCCTTTTTTTTACCTCAAAATGCCACATGGCACCGTCGCTGTGAAAAAGCTTGATTCATCCCCTGACCCTTGTTCCAAAGAAAATGTCCTACACTTTTTTTTTTCTCAGAAACTGAAGTTTCAGAACTAGAGTTCACCTTGAATTTTCAAAAGAGTCATGGCAATTACAACTTTAGCTGTGAAGCGTTCCAATCGCTGATTTAGCCTTTGATTCGACTTCTGCATCTGTGCTTTTTATCTGCGGCTGGGGTTGAAAGACGTGCACCGTGCAGCGATAGAGAGTCTCAACAAAGCTTCATAAAGGTCACGAGGGTAAGGGGAGGCCTACGTGACCTTTCACGCAATGCCACAATCCCCTCCTGCTGCGACTTTACCACCTCGTTTCATCATTTCACCTGTCACATACCATTCAAATATCTCCTTTTGAAGTCCAAGTTAAAGAAAAATATTATATCTCTTTCTAGCAAATCTCCAGATATTGTTTCAGAAGCGAAAATTGAAAAGATAAACATTGCTCCCGTACATTGATTACTTAGCAGTTCTCTTTTTATCTAAAAGACCGAGATCCATTTTCCTGGTCGAATCTTTTAAACGTCTTTGAAACAACAGGTGTAATATCACTTTTATACACTGAGTACATGTAGTAATGTCAGGCATAAAAGCGTATGTTAGTAATAAAGAATGTTTCTGCGCTGCATTACTGTACCATCAAGATGTCTGAGAGGTTTTATGATGGTGTAGAGAGAGAGAGAGATGGAGTGGATGTGGATGGGAGAGAGAGGAGAAATGAACCAATGCATTAGTCTCCCTCAGTCTCGCGTTTAGCCATGTCAATATTGTCTGGACCACAGCTGAGTCCAGATTCTCTTCTGTCCCACTCCGTATTGACTCTGAGTTGGTGCGCAAACACATTGTGGCAACATTGATGTAACATTGAGTTGAGTAATTGAAACCCATAGGAGAAAGATCAGAGAGGGGCTATCAGTTTTTAGGTCATTGTCTACCGTTGAAGAGAGAGAAAGACAGAGAGAGACAGGAGTGGACATATGTCTGGAAAGAATGACAAACCAGTAAAGTTTACTCAATAAAGCGTTTCTTATTACTCAGCTTTGTCTTTGTTTGGCGGAACTGATAAGTAGATGTTGAGACATACTCTTTTTTTTTTTAATATAATGATGACAGATATGCAAAGTCTTTCGAGCTTTAAGTAAATATGCTTTCCGTGTAAGAGTAGGCAAAAATCTCAAGATAACCGGATGCGAATATTTAAACACAAATTAATATGATTTAATATTATTTAAATGAAAATACTACATATTTAAATAAAATTTTATTACAATATAATATTAGTCTTAGTTTTTTTTTTTTTTTGTTTAAATAAATATATTGAAGGTTTATTTTTTGGTGAGAATCACTTATATACTGTATTCTTTGTACTGTATACAATATATATATATATATGTATATTTAATTATACAAGTTTATCGCTTTTTTTCTCTATACATACAATAATGGCAGAGTGTCGATACACCAAGTCAAAACAGACATAATTCTGATAACAATCTGCATGAAAAAGTATATCAAATGCAATATGTAGCCATAAAATGAGCTCTCGGTGAGACATTAATGAGCATTAAAATAAGCATTAAGTGCATGCAGTGAATAGTGAATATGGAGATCAGATTGCATCGCTATAATGCTGTGTATTTATTTTATAGTTAGTGTCAGTCTAAAGTAAATACAATTAACTTCTATTACGAACAAGAGTTGTGAATGGGAAGTTCCCTGATGGATAAAGAAGGTTGTGCATGTGTGGGTGAGCGTGCAAAGCTTTTAACAACTCATCCTCTCATTTTCTTATACCAAAACACTCCCTCCTCTTCATTCCATTTTCTGCCATGCTCCTCCGCTCTTATTTGTATCTAACAGGTCATTAAGTTCACAAATGTGCAATTGAGTGTTTTGGATGTTTAATTAGCATGTTTCCTTGACTAATTAAAATGCACAAATCTAAGGATTAAAGCCTCCCTCCATTTCTCCCTCTCTCCCAACCCCTTTTTTTATGAATAATTAATCAATCTCTTTCACCAGGAGATTCTGTTGCGCACCAGGACACATTTCAGTGTTGCGCAAGATGTAAACTCTTTTCCTTTTTCTTTCACAGACAGACAATTTTCCTGCTGAGCCCAATTACATGGGTAACAGGCAGCAGTTTGTTCAAAGGTAAGGCCTATTTAACAGTTTTCTCTGCTTTATTTGTCTTAAACTCCCCTGCACACAAATGTTCTTCAGATAAGAACTAAAAACCCATGCATCCATGCCCGGGTTAATCTGTTTGATCGTTTTCGTCTTGTTTTTCTGACTTATAGCAGCTCCACGTTCAAAGATCCAGAGCGAGCCAGTCTCAGAGACAGCGGCCATGGGGACAGCGACCAAGCGGATAGTGATCAGGACACTAATAAAGGCTCCTGCTGTGACATGTCTGCTAAAGAAGCGCTCAAGATGAAGGCCTCTGGCCTCAAGCCTCAACCACTTGAGCAGGGTGAGTCCTTCAACATCAGGAACTTCATTATAAAAGAATGAGTTGCTTTCGCTTTTTCTGCGCTTTATTCTTCTGCTTTATTTTTTGGTATTCCTTCATTGTTCTTTTTGTCCCTTGCGTGTTTCTTACTTTACTCTGGTTTTCAGTCGTCTCCGTCTGCCACATTTACACAAATGCAGTACATCTTGGTATCCTATGGTTTACTAGGAAGGGGTTTCTTTGGAAAAGGATTTCCAAAGTCAAATCAGAATTGGGGTCTCTTAAATTGCTTGCTTATTAGCATGCATTATTAATAGTACTTAAGCACATATTAATACCTTATTCTATGACCTTATTCTACATTCCTGATCCTACTCAATACCTAAACTCAACAACTACCTTACCTTATCAACTATTAATAAGCAGCAAGTGGCAAATTGTGAATGTATTTTTTATTGTTTATGTAATATATATGCTTTATAATAGAATATTTAAAAGTTAAGAATTAAAAAGTGGTTTACTAAAAGTGCCTAAAATTGAAGTATTATTATTAGTCAATACAGCATTTAAAATACATTTCGAATACCATTTTATTAAGGACATACATGCTTCAATACCATAAAACTACAATAAACAAAACAAAACAGAGGATGCCTAGAGTTTTTTAAATAATTTAAAATACCTTTATTTAACATTTAACTTTCTTTACTTTTGTGCTCAAAAAATAACACACACACCATCGCACATATATATGTTATATAAGTTTGACCGTAAATTTTGTACCTTATGCCTTCTCTCTCCTTGATGTTTTCCTTTTTTTTTCAAATTAAGCTTTCAGCCTTCAATCAGTTATTCATTTGCTGACCTCACCACAGTCGAATCTTCTTGCTGTCTCACTCTCATTTTTGAAACAGCTTATCTCTTTCTCCTGCTCTTTTGCTTTTCAAACTATCTTCCATCCTTTAGACTCCTTATTTTCATTGTCCTCTTTCCTCCATCTTTCATTTCCTCCCTCTCCCTCTGCCTTTCCCTCTTGCTCTCTCTCTCTCTCTTGTATTCTAGCCACGTTCTTTATCAAAGCAGGCAGGCCCATTATGATTTTATAAGCTAAACCACTCTAGCCGTTCCATTTAGTGAGTGCTGGTTAGGCGCTGGGAGGCGCTTCCTTAAAATTTTGATAATGGAACATGGAAAATGACTTATCATCCAGCAGGCCATGTCACATTCTCTACCTGATTAAATATGAATAATTATTCCGGGTCTCTCTCGGTAGGACAAATTAGTCGTGACATGGGTAGAACAATAACTTCTGATAAGAAAGCAGTCCCATGCTCCCTTTCTACTACACTCGTTCAGGAAGGAAGCATGTAAAGATGGTTTTATTCATATAAACCCAAGTCTGCTGGGTCATGTTGAAGACTATTACACCGGTTGCTGTATCCCTCAAATGGCAATCGGAGGAAAAAAAAGAAACAAAACATGAGAGAAAGAAAGAGAATAAATGGGCCACAGAAAGCAATACATCAAATATAATGGCACAATTAATCAATAGAACAGAGGGGAATCTACCGCTATCTGAGCCGAGGCAGCGGACGAGTACACCAAGCCTGTCTGCCTTGATTTGGCTTGTGTGTGTATGTGTGTGTGCTTTCATTTGAATTCAAGAATAGACTGAATGCACTGGCAAGAGAAATTGGCCAATTAAAGAGGCCCATATGTTTCATATTTTGAGAATGTAGTCATTTAATGGTGCATGGGAAGGGTTGGAGAATGGCTGAAATTAGCAAGTTTAACGGTGTGACTCACTTACGCTCTCAAAGACAAGATATACAGCTGCAATAGTCACATGTCCAACAAGCTTTATAATAACCTTAGCCACGAACAATGAAAACCTGAGATCTTCATGTGTTTTATCCACATTTTTATTTTTTTCTGCATGTTATTCAAGTAGGTGCCAATAGGTGGCGATGAAAGAGAAGAGAAATCGATTTTGCTCGAGTGAATCATTTACCCAAACCAAATCTAGTCTATTTGTTCCGGAACATGGATTCGTTCAGTTATGAAATGTTATGAGTGTACAGTAAATGCCTTACTCAAATTGAATTGTTTCACTCAAAGCACTGATTCATTCAGGAACTAAACAGCACAGGGTGTTTTTATAAGTGAATAATTGAATCATTTACTCAAACTTTCAAAAATGCTGATTCATTTAGAAGCAGAACTGTTTCTGATTTGACTTTGATATATATATTTATTTATTTTTCTGTCATAGGAGCAAAAATTCACAAATAAACTAGAAAGTGACTCAGCAGTTGTGTTTACTGAACCATCTGCATCTTCAGAAAGTCATAGAAAAACATAAGCTATATTCAATAAAACATGGACACTGAGTAGACAGTGTACAGCATAGTGTACAGCATAGTAAACCAACGTTATCTTATTTAATCTTATATTCATTTGCGTTAAATAAAACATGCTGCCTTCTAGCTAGTTCTATAATATGTAAATGCATTCTTTCAAACCGTTCACTTTTGATGACCAAACTCACTTTACTCGCTTTCCCCAATATGTTTTCTTCTATTGAGTGTACAAATCAATATTCATTCTACTAGACAAGTTAACTGGGAACGGCTGTCTGTTTTGCCAATATCACTCCAGAGGGCTGGGTGTATCTTCTCTCAGACAGGGCCGCTTGAAGCTCTCTCTCACACAGAGATGACACATGACAGCCTAGAGAAAGCCCAGGCTAGCCTAAACATCCCCTGTGTCCACTTGTAAGCATTATCACCTCCAACATTAGACCGTCTCCACTACAGCCAGCTTCTAAATCTGCGTTAAAAGCCTTTGAAATGGATATTTTACAGTTGCTGGATGGTTATAACAACATTGCAGTGCAGTGAACGTTGTGTTTCACTGCATATGCAGCTTGATATAGCGTCGTCTTTAACACTAGAGTGTTTATGGCAGCAGGTTATGGTCAGTGGATATGAGTTTGTGTGTGTAAAGAGCCGCTTGGGTTTGATGCATTATTTAGGAAATAGGAACTCCTCTTTTTCTGCCTGCTTCTCCCTACTGTATCACCCTCCCTAATCTTTCATTGCTTGAGCTTGACTTATATATATAACACTAGGTATTGTTTAGTGTAAATACAGTAACTTTAAAGTTATTAAAGTATGCATTGTTTAAAAAAAAAAAAAAAATGTTTTTTTAAAACTATGATTCTGTGGGTGGAAGAAAGAGATTGACTTGCCAAGTAGCTTTCTCTCCCTTCAATGAGACACCTGAGCTTGTTTGTCTTTCACAAGTTTAGACAGTTGACTCAGGTAATTGTATCTGACATTGTGAAGAATAGACAAGTGACGAACTGCTGTGCAAATCCACCTCTGCCCAGTGTCTAGATATAAATATATATAGGCAATCAGCACCATGATTGATGATTTATGAAATATTCAGAATTGCACTAAATTGCAACAACCTCTAAACAACTTTTCTGTAAATAATGCTAAATATTCCCTCCATTCTTCATTCAAAACCTATTAGTCCCATTCCACATATCATCTTATTGTTCTGCTAAACTTTTTCATATTGATTTTAAGTAGCTCCTCAGATATTCATACCCTTAGTTTTAAATCCACTCGCTAAATGTATTTCTAGATACACATGCAAGTTGGAATATTAACCATCTGCAGTACCTACAACTATTATTGCTTATGGCAAATTTTGTATTCATAATTGCAGCATTAAATACAGATATGAGAACGAAAGGAGACACAGAACAAGCTGAAGTTTTGATGGTTTTGTTTCCTGTTTGACAATCCTATATATACACATGCATGTTTGCACTTCCTTTCGGACATGGACTTTGGTTAGTTTTCAAGGTTGTGAATTTTTTATGCCCATGTGAGTGAGTGTGTATTTGTGTGTTTCCTAGGACTGTGTATTAAGTCATAATTCAGTCGACAGAGAGAGACCAGACCTTGTTCACACAGGCATAAACAACAGAGGGTAGTAGAAGACAACACTCATCTTCCTCTCTTTCCCCTCACTATCTACTTTAATTATGTTCACCCTCTAGCGCAAACACATTTATAGCAATCATAACCGAAAAGACATACGCATTGTGAATAGAACCGCAGTCCCTCATGGATCTAGTGTCATGTTTTCATCCCTGCAGAGAGTTAGTTTTATCTGCCATGTTCCTCTCGCTCTTTCATTCTCTCTACTCTTAATTGGATCAGAACCAAGTTGTTCGCAAACATGAGCTCTGTTCCAAAACCTTGCAAGCTGTCTACCTAGACGTAGTTTTAAAGCATCATAAACACTTTCCCAGTGGGAATGCTGCTCCAAAATGAGGGCAGCAATTTAAAATGTTGTTATATGGCCAGTATCCTTTCCAGACATCGCAATCCCAAAATGTCATTTTTTTTCTTTTATGAACTTGTGTGCGTGCTATGTGTTAATACTATTTAATATTTGTTTTAGGTCTATTTTATGTCACTCGCTCATTTTCTCCCTCTGTTCTTTTTGTCGCTGGCGCTTGTGCCAGTGTGAAATTGATTAATTAGGCTCTCTAAATTGGGAGCTGTGTATTAATTAAACAGAAAAGTATTTTTTTTGTATTAATTGTTGATTAATTGATGTAAAGTTTTGCCTGCAGCAAGGGCTAATCTTGGAATGTGTTCAACAGCGACCATCAAACGGTCTAATACGCACGTATGCGAACACCGGCCCATTATACGCAAGTGCCGAGATGTGTACCTGCGATAATGTGTGCGTGTGCATGCGTGAAAAGGTCCCATTAGATTGCTGTGTAAGTGTTCTAGATGACCTCCCTTAATTGTGTTTGATTGGAGCGCGATAATCAAATTGTCTCACCTCTTTTCCACTGTAATGCTTCAGATTATTCATATGAAGGAGCAAAATGGGGGATACTGAAACAGGAAAAGAAAATTATTGTAATAACTGAACCATTGTCATCACAGTTTTATTCAGTTCAGTGCTATTGTAGTAGCATTTTAGTAGTTAATTTTTAACTAAATTTTTTACGGTTTTACTGAATTTCTTTTTCTTTTTTGTTTGTTTTGTTTAAAATGTGTATATACAGTAGTTACTTTTAAATTCAGTTTTAGATTTTATAGAGGTAAACTAAAAGAAAATGAGTAATGTTGCCTTGGCAATAAAAAAAAAATATATATATATGTTTTATTTTAGTTTACATGGATTTAAGTGAGTTTACTTTTAGTAATCATTGTCCAGTTAACTGTAACTACACCATTACTGGCATAGAAGAATATAATGATATTAAAAAATAAATAAATAATGTGTGTGTGTACATATGTGTGTACATAGTGCTGTACAATCTCATCCAAAATAAAAGTTTTTGTTTACATAATACACACAGTACACACATATTATGTATATAGACACACACATACTGTATATATATATATATATATATATATATATATATATATATATATATATTAACATTATTTATATTATTAATAAATATATTTAATATATAAACATAGAATGTTTTTCTT